>LKTO01000342.1:0-55978 GCA_001399465.1 Hymenoscyphus scutula | reverse complement strand
TCTATCTATAGATAGAATATAGTACTTAAGCGTCTCCTTATCTTAAGAATAAAATAAAATATACTCTAAAATTTACTAGTAAATACTAACCCTCTATCTAATATAATACCCTTAGATATTCTAAAATCCTTAAATATAAAAAGTATAAATAGTTCTATAAGCTCTTCTACTATAACTTCCTTTATTATATAGATATAGTAGGCTATCTTTATATATCTATCTACTATTATAAGAATAGAGTTATATACTTTATCTTAAAATTTTAATAGTAGTAGTTCTATAATAAAATCTATTATTATCTCTTTCTAAGGTCTAGAAGGAATAGAGAATAAACTTAGCGAGCTATATAGTAGATAGCGCTTTATAGTTATTCTCTAGTATACTAGATACGTCTTAATATAGTCTTTAATATTCTTTCTTAGTTCTTACTAGAAGTACTTACGCTATATAGCTTCTACTATTTTACTAACGCTAAAATACTCTATAAATAGATTATTATAATTTACTTCTAGTAGTTCTTTTCTAACTACTAGATTATATAGTATATAAATAGCTCCTCTATAATATAATAAGCCTCTTATATCGATATCTTATCTAATCGCTCTAGCTTTTCTTCTCGGCTTCTACTTTTTATACTCCTTATACTATACGAAGAGGTTACTCTTTTATAGCGCTATAAGAAGTTTAATAAGTGTTAAATCTATATTATTAAATACTATTTCAGGGTTATTCTATCGTAGGCCTAATACTTATAATATATACTATTTATAACTAGCTATATCAGCGATAGGCTTAAGTAGTAGGTCTCCTACTACTTCGTCGTAGTTCTAGCCGACTCTATAGATCATTAGCTCTAGCGTCTTACTAGTCGAGAGGTGTCTACTCTCTCTCTCCTAGGCCTTGAATTATAGCGCTTTAGAGTCTTCTATAACTCTAAGAGCTACGATTTATAGCTTCTTAGTATTCTACTACGTTGTTCTTAATAACTTATATAATAGTAGAGACTTGTCGTCTCTCTTACTCTTATTATACTTATAATCTAGTCTTCTAGACAGCCTGTCTACTAGGTTTATTTTACTCTCTCTATATTCTAATATAAAATTAAATACTACTAATTCTTTAGCCTATCTAGCCTATCTTCTATTTAGTTTTCTTTTTATTATAAAGTATTTTAGGTTATTATAATCTATCTTAATAATAATAGTATACTAGATATATATAAGGTAATATCTCTACTACTAGAAAGCTAGTATAATTACTAGAAGCTTCTAATTATAAGTATTATAGTTAACTTCTACTACTATAAATTTCCTTAAATAAAAAGTAATAGAATACTACTTCGCGCTTATATCTTTACTAAATAGTTATAAGAGGATATATTCTACTATAAAGCCTAATATATCTGTTTTAACTTTAATCGCCTTCCTTATATTAAAGTATTATAGTATAGACGTAGTAGTAAAAGCTACTTTTAAGTCCTAGAACACTCTTTCTACTTACTCTATCTATTAAAAGGATTACTTCTCTCTTAGTAGGTCGGTAATAGGTTTTATTACTATAGAGTATCTATAGATAAAACGTTAATAGAAGTTAAAAAACTCTAAGGTAACCTAGGTTTCTCGAATACTTCTTAGTAATAGCTATTCTAAAATAGTAGTTACTCTACTTAGTTCTATCTATATACCTTCTAGGCTAATTATAAATCCTAGGAATATAACTATATTAGTATTAAATCTACATTTCTATAAATTTACTATAAGTCTATACTATATTAAGCGTTCGAGGACCTGTTATACTACTATATTATACTTGTCTAGGTTCTCTAAGAATATTAGAATATTATTAAGATATACTATATATATTATATCTACTAGGTCTACTAAGGCCTAGTTAATATATACTTGAAATATAGCTAGCGTATTATAAAGGCTAAAAGGTATTATATAGTACTTAAAATGTCTATAGCGCGTATAGAACGCTATCTTCTACTCGTCGCTCTTTCTAATCCGAAATCGATAGTATATATCCTTTAAGTCTAGCTATATAAACCTCTTAGCTCTACGAAGACGGTCTAACGTCTTAGTAATCAAGGGGAGCGGTGTTCTATCCTTAACTATAATCTTGTTTAAACCCTAGTAATTAATATATAAACGTAGCTTCTCTCCTTTCTTTAGTATAAATATAATTAGCGCCTCTACTAGACTAGTAGACCTTCGAATCTAACTCTTTCTTTTTAACTCTACTAGATACTTCTAGAGTACTTCTAACTCCTTCTTAGATAATACATATACTAGTCTCTAAGGTAGCTTACTACTAGGCTTAATATTAATCTTATACTCTATTTTATAGTATAATAGTAGCTCTATAGCCTTCTGTTCTAAGAAAGTATCTATAAGATTCTAATACTTAATTAGAAGTGTCTATTTAGATTATTATACTATAGTATTAATTTAGCGGCTACTCTTCTTACTCTCTACTAGAGAGATCGTTATAGTAAATATATATAGCTCGGTTTTTATTACTTATATAAACTCCTTTACTATTAATAGCTTAACCTCTATTTTCTTAAAAGAGTATCGCTATATAAGGTTCTAAAAGTTAATTACTACCTAGAATACCTATAGTTCTAGTAGTCTAATTATAATATTAATTCTATTAATATTAAAATTATATAATATAAATTCTAGTTTATTAATCCTACTTTCTTCTAGCGTATCCTATACTATTATTAATAATAGATAGTTAGCGTAAGAAAGTATTCTTTACTCTTATACTACTACTAATATAGTTAGCCTTCTAGCTATTACTAGTAGTTCTATTTCTATAGTAGTACGTCTTTATATATAGTTTACTTCTATAGTAGTATCTAGGATTACTCTAAGCTTACGCTTGTTCTTTCCTTGTTCTAAAATCACATCGGCTGTTAAAAACAAGGATAGCTCCTCGGCTTACTTATATACCCCCGGCTTCTAACTAGCTACTCTAAGAGGGGAGATTACTACTAGCTAATGATTTTTTCCTAGTTGTCTTAGACTAGGACAACTAGATACTAGGTAACCTGTCTTACTATAATTATAATAGGTCTTATCTAGATAGGTAGTAGTATAGTAGCTCTTCTTATAGTATTTATAATAAATAATATTTATAATATCCTATTTTCTTATTAGTATAGGATTAGTTTTCGTAGTAGAGGTGTAGTAGTTATTAAGCGGTTCTCTCTTAGAAGAGCGTTCTCTTTAGTATAATAGCGTTCCTCTTATAGGTGAGTAGCTACGTTCTTATATAGTAGCTCTAGGCTAAGTATATCCTCTTTAGGTAGAGTATTAGTAGATAACGTTCTCCTTATAGATTACTAGCGTAATAAGGTTCTTCTATTTTCGTAGAATATATAGTTTATTATTAATTTTTATCTAAATATCCTTATATAGTTTTACTAAAAGATTATTCCTCTTCTAGAAGTTGTTATATATCCTAAGTTTATCTACTTACTTGTCTAAGTAGGCTACGAAGGACTATACTAACTAGCTACTTCGATGCTCTACCCTTTCCTACTTTATAAGAGCGTCTATGTTTTAGTTCTCTAGATTAGAGACAGCGTTCTTTATAAATTCCTTGAATTCTTCCTACATTATTATGTTAATCTCTTCTACGGCCTCCCTACGCCTCTATATCGTTTTTAGAATCCTCTTAAAAGTAGATATATAGTATATGATCTTTGCCGCGTCTGTCCTCTAGGTTGTGTCCTTATCCTCGCTCTATTTCAGCTCTGCGTCATAAAAGAACTCCTCTGCCTCTTTGATTAATCTTCCTTAGTAGGGTTTCAGATCCCGTGTCTTCGGGATTCTGGCGTTCCCTCTACGCTCTAATGGTGGTTCTCTGATACCAGATACTAAACTTAGCGTAATACGTCTGTCTTCCCTTTATTGGATCCGAGCGTCCCTGCTTCGAAGAAGTGTCTCGAGTCTCTCTTCCCTTAACCTCAATTCCGCAAACAAGTGTTCCTCCGCTTCTAACTCGCTAATCCTACTCTGAATTGCTTCAAGTTTTCTCCTAACTCTGTGCTCTCCTGATACTACTTGCAGTTCGCTGTTGTTCCGCGGTAGTTCTATATTCCTTTACAAGTCAGGGGTCAGTTCCCTCTGTCCTTCCTGTGTCAATTGTTCTTCGCGTGGTTACTGTGAGTCTTCCTCTCTACCCGCGTGTATGCCGCTGGGTATACTCTGAGTCCTAGATAGCCGCTCGTCTATTGGGAATCGGCTTTGTGATCTTGTTATTAGTCTTGTCGCCATTTTTACGTCTTGTTGTCTTGTACTAGACTACTTCCCTAAGGGTTCGATCGATTATAATGTGAGGAACTAAATAAGTAGTGGAGTACGTAGACGTGATAGAACCACTAGTGTTCTATTACAAATATAGAATAATCGATGCCTCTCTTCTGCCTTCGTCTAACCTCCTAGTTATATATCTAGACCTCTTGAATACCCCTTCCTATATCTCTAGTCTCCCTATATTCCTGAAAACATCCCTGGTCTCCCTACATTCCTGAAGACATCCCTAGTCTCCCTGCATTCCTGAAAACATCCCTAGTCTCCCTACATTCCTGAAAACATCCCTAGTATCCCTGGCTTCGACCCGGTTGCGGGCTGCCGTCGGGCTGCTGTCGTATGCCCTGTGCCCTGCGGATACCCCCTCGCTTGCCGAGCCTCTGGTTTACCCGACCCCCTTAATCCAAGCCTCTCACATCTTTTTACTCTTAAGGTACCGCTTAATATATATATAAGCACCTTTAGTATAAGAGGTTACTTATATACTAAAGTATAAGTGTTAATTTGTCTAGGCCTTAACTATACGCTTCTTTTAACTAGGTTTTAACTACTTGTTTTATAGATATATAATATATTACTAAGTCTTTTAGTTAGTATATTTTGCCTGAAATTTAAGCTAGCGCTTATTAAACTGCTGAATTGTACATGCTTAGATAACTATACGCTAGGCAGCCTTAAATGCTTTTTAATCCTCTTCTCTAACTATATTCTTATATTTAGTAAGTATATTTTAGTTTATATACTAAATGTAGAGTAGTATAGAAGCGTATAGAAAAACCTCTTCTAACGTATTCTTTTAAGCCTAGTTACTGTCTATAACTATAGCTCTAGAGCTAATTCTAAGCTCTTAAAAACACTTAAATATCTATATAAAGTCTTCTATTATTTTATCTAGAAGGAAGTAAAACCTAATTAAGAAAGTTATTTCTAAGCTTATAATACCTTAATATAATTAGCTATATAATTATATAAATAAATATAATATATATACTTTACTTACTAATTATATAAAGAAGTAGTATATTAAATTTATTAGTCTTATATATATTATTAACTAATATAACGTTCTAGTTAGTTTAAGTAAGTTAAATAGATTAAGGGTAGGTAATAAAGAGGTATTACGTTTAATTGTTATATATAATATTAAGTTTAAAATATATCCTTATATTCTTAAGGTACTAAATAAGAGTATTATTTATAGAGAGCCTATACCTTTATTCTCTTTTAAATAAAGTATTTAAATTATATATATTATATAGTTAAAGTAGAGTTATAGTTATCTCGCGAAGGTATATAATTACTTAGCCTAGCTTAATTTCTATAGATATATTAACTCTCTTTATTTTAAGCTATATTATATTAGACTTACCTACATTATATAGTGATCTAGTATAGTTTATCTCTACTTGTTCTAGCTTTCGGTATACTAGATAAGAGCTAATTGATTAACTTAGAGGATGATTATATATACTATATTCTACGCCTAGCCTATACTAGAGCTCCTATTATATATCTACACGTTCACAGGCTATTATTAAGAACTGACAGCCTGTTTTTCGAGTAGCTGTACGGCGCTTGCGATCCTGTAAGCTATTTTGCGAATAGCTTATAGGTGGTGCTTAGCTAGCACGGTCGCAGGTGTAGAGTATCCTAGTTCGTACGCCTTTGAGTATCTTTGTAGACCGCTCAACACGGAAGGCATAGTGGTGTTGTGCTGCCCAGGCTTGAATTAAAGCATATAGCTCTTCTTTAGAGCTGTATGTAGCCTCTAGAGGCAGTACTATAGAAGTAGAAGAAGGGGTAGGTGGTTGCGGCGCTGGTAGAGGCTGCGGTAACGGTGAAAGTGATAGAGAGGCTGGAATAGAGAGTCGAGTATCCATCTTTGTAATTTAATTGCGTCTGGTGTACATCAATTGCAGGCAAAAGTAGAGTGAAGGTGGATGTAAATGTGGCATGCGCGCATTTTTGGTGGGGTAGGGTGGTGGTAGGTTTTGCTGCGCTTACCTAAGCCAATTATAAACCTACCACCGGTGGTAAACGTATTGGGACCCGAGAGAGACCCGCATGCTTAATAAGCATGTAGACAGAAACATAAGTCGTGGGAGAAAGACCCGCACGTCTTCTAAACGTGTAGACAGAATCGCTAGTCGTGGGAGAAAGACCCGCACGCCTGATCAGCGTGTAGACAGTGAACCTAGCCATGAGGCTCCAATGGGCCGTGGGCTCCGCGAACGCAGGCCTCGGAGGTTCTTTAACGAAGATACAGCCTGGACTACTGATGCCCGTTACGGAATACTTCTTCCAAAGTCGTATGATGAGGCAATTAGCAACCCTCAGTACGCTCAGCAATAGAAAGATGCTATTACTAATGAATTAGTCAAGCTCTAGTTTCTCGAGACCTAGGAGTACGCTAAGCTCCCTTCTACGAAGGCTATAGTTAATACGAAGTAGGTCTTTCTTATAAAATACACTTCTATAGAATTATATAACGATTCTCAAGCTAACTAACTAAGGTAACTAAGTATCGCTAGGGTTTATTCTTATAAAGAGGTTTAATCGCGGACTAGTGTAACGATTCTCAAACTAACTAACTAAGGTACTGAGTATCGCTGGGGTTTGTTCTCGCAAAGAGGTATAATCAAGGTCTAGGTGTTTACTTAGAGGTAAACTCGTCACGAAACTACAAAGCTATCAAGGTAGTAATAACAATGTAATATGAAGTTGAGCACGAAGCTTCTATCTAATAGCAGACGTACTAGTCTTATATAGAACCTTCCCGCTCACGTTGATTAGTATAATCACTCTAATCATTCTAATCTTGCTTAGCGTTGCTTAGTTGATTACTACTAATTAATAGTAGTTATGTAATTTAACATAGATAAAATCCCTAGTTCGCTTAGCTAGTCTAAGCGATCCTCTTATTACTATAAGAGTGTATAATAGTGCTTAACCTGTCAGGACGCCGCCTAGTCTTTACTAGTCACGTGTACACGTGATTCGTAACACTATCCCCTTCTTAGCCTAGCGTGTCCCTACGCTTAAGTACGACCTAAGAAATAACGATCAGAGGCTGTCGGCCTCTTCTACTTTTAACATGTCCTCTAAGAAAACCTACGATTGACAGGTACTCCTAACCGACATTATTAACCGTGGTTTTCCTACTGCTATAAAGTGTTCTTATTACTAAACTCATGGTCGCAGTTACATCATGAGCACCCGACACACTCGTTGTTCCAAATGTGTTCGCGTCGGGCGTTCGCGGTGTGATAGCAAACCTAAATTCCTTGATAGATACGAGGCTCTAGCTTGCTAGGAAGAGAAACTCAAGAAAGAGGAAGAAGAAGTAATAGCAAAGATTCTACGTCTTTATAAACAAAAGAAATTCCTACAGCGTTGTCATAATAACATAATAGCCTGTAGCTTTAAGTCTCTCTAAGAATTAGACGCGGCTAAGGAAAAGAAGCGCGAGGAGGTAGTATAAGAGAAGGAAAGGGCTAAGACTAAGGCCACGGCTACAGCTATAAACACTTCCCTAGACTATTATACACCCTCTCATGTTAACACTTTCCCTACTAACACTACTTCAGGATTTAGTCTTAATCCTGCTTTTTTCGAGGCTTATCCTACTAACTACGCGCTATAGGCAGACTTAGGTTTTAAGAATAGAACTCCTTAAGTTCTATCGAATACTAGCTGATATTCCCTTTTAGCTCCTAAGTGTTCTCTAAATATAGGTAATCTAACTATTTGATTAAATATTTAACCTTGCCTCTAATAAGTCTATAGTTAAGAATCCTCTCGACTTTATACTTAGCATTTAGGTTAACTAGCTAGATCTCTATAAGTAGAGCTAGTAGTACTCCTAGTAGTACTAGTTTAAGAAGTAAGATATAGAATACTAGAAAGATATTTATTATTTTTAGTAGAGCTAGTTTATAATTTAAAGGTTCTTTTACTTATTTAATTTTAAATAGTCTAATATATATATAGTCTAGTTTTCTACTTAGTCTCTTTATATTAATGTTTTTTCGCTATAAGTAGACTTTATTCTTCTCTTTTAGCGTTAGCTCCTAACTATATTATTTGTTATAGTAGTACGCGTTACGCTCTACTATAAACTATAGGTCCTCTATAAGTTCCTTATATAGGCCTTTAATCTTTAAGGCTAATACTTAAGCTAACTAATTATTACTTGTTATTTTTATTAGTCTATTATATACTAGTAATTTATACCTAAAGTTAGCGTAGAATAGTAATATAAGTATTGTTTCTATAGTTAAGCTATTATATATAAACTAAGCTAAAGGTAACAGTTCTACCTAGTTGTTCTACTAGTAGTTTATATAGTAATAGAGGTATGTTTTAACTACTTGATTTATACGTTTGTTTCCTCTATTAGTCTAGAGGTAGAAAGCTATTAAAAGCTTCCTTTTCACACCTAATCGCTCTATAAGAGCAGTCTAGAACTTTAAGGTAAAGAGCTTATCTCTATCTAAGAGTATCTCTATTAATATTCTATGTCTTAAGATTACGTCTCTTAAGTATACGAATGCTAGATGTTCCGCTATACTAGACTCTATATATAGTATTAGTATTATATATTTAGTAAGTCTTTTAATAATAACTAGGATTAAGTTATATTTAACTCCTATTATTAGGTCTCTAGATTTTAGTAGTTTAATAATAAAATTCTAGGAGACTAATTCCTAAGATGTCTATAGAATAGAAGTAGTACCTATCTATCTATATAGTAGCTAGCGTGAAGCCTTATTCTAGGTATAGGTATTATACTCCTTTATTACGTCCTTAATAATCGCTAGTAGATAGTCTACGAAGTAGTATTATTTAATCTACTAAGTAGTCCTTCTTATTCCTTAATATCTATAAGCAGGTACTAAATAGTACTTACTAATAAACTACTTTATATATTCTTTTAGAACCTATAATTTTCTATTATAGTACTAGTTCTTTCCTTTATATATGTCCTAGATTATATCTAGCTATAGATCTACTGTTTATATAGCTATAATTTAATAAACTGTTAGAGCTAAGTCTCTATTAGATAGCTCTTTTAATATTACTAGCCTTATATATTCCCTAGCTTCTTTATAGCCTAGTTTATAACTAAGAGCATCTACTCTTAGGTTTATAGTTCCTATAACATATTAGATAATAATGTTATAGTATAATAGAGTTTCTAACTATCTAGTAAAGCGTTTACTTATAAGTTCCTTAGTAGTAGTAAAGGTTTAAAGCTTAGCGTGATTAGTAAGGACTGTTACCTAATACTTTGTTCCTTAGAGGTAGATTTTCTAATATTCTAAAGTAAAGACTATAGTAAGTAGTTCCTTCTTAAATATAGTATAGTTCTACTATACTAGGTCTAGCGTTCTAGAGTAGTAGGCTACAGGTATTAATTTTCTATTCTTGTCTAGTTATAGGTATATAGCACCTATTACTATATCTAATAAGTCTATTTCTATAGTACTCGGTTTCTCTAGATTATAGCTATATAGAATTAGTTCCTTAGTAAAGCGTTTCTTTATTATCTAAAAGGCTATCTCTACAATCTCGTTCTATATAAAAGGCACTCCTTTATATATAAGGTTTATTATTAGTTTTAATATTCTAGTATAGTCTACTATAAACTAATAGTAGAAGTTAGCGAATCCCTAGAAGCGCTAAATATCTTTAACGTTTTTTAGTAATTCCTAGTTAATAATATCTCTTATCTTATCTAGGTTAATTTCTATTCTCTCTAGAGATATTATCTAGCCTAGAAACTTAGTACAAGTTTCTCTAAACTTATATTTTAATAACTTAAGATAAGAGTTTACTATAGTAAGTCTTTTTATAACCTTATATATATAGCTCTCGTGTTCTTCTACTTTATCTAAGTAGATTAGAATATTATCTAGGTAATAAATAACTATTACCTCTAGAAGACCTTCTAGAATGTTATTATTCTACCTCTAGTAGGTTACTAGCGTAGTAGCTAATCTAAATAGTATTACTATATACTTATAGAGTTCTAAAGGTAATCTAAAAGTAGTTTTCTACTTATTACCTACCTTAATCCTAATTAAGATATAAGTGTTCTATTAGTTAAGTTTAGTAAATATCTTAGTAGAGCTAATTCTATCTAGTAGATATTATCCTTCTAGTAGTAGGTAAGCGTCCTTAATCGTTATATTATTTACATCTCGGTAGTCGACGTAGACTTAACCTATAGGGTTGTTCTTCTTACTAACAACTAATATATTTAATAGAATAGGTAATTTAGATCTCTAAATATAACCTTTCTTTAAACCTTTAATAATATAGCTCTTAAAGCGTTATAGCTTAATCTAACTATAAGGCTATATTTTCTATTTCTTAAGGTTATAACCCTCTTTTAATTTAATCTTATAATTCTATAGATAATACTTTAGTAGAGCTTATAAGTCCTCTAGGTTCTTAAATAATTCCGCGAATTCTCTATACTATATAGGTATTATGTTATTAGCTTTCTAGTTAACCTATAGAGGACCCTTAGCAAGGTGTCCTAGCGCCTTAGAAGAGGTAGCGCTAACCTTGTTCTAGCTATATAGTTAAGGCTATAATCCTTCGTAGCTACATCGGCTAAAAGTCATTGTTCTAGCTTTCTAGTTAATATCTAGATTATGTTTACTAATCTATAGTATACTAAGTATTACGTTCTAGTTACTAATTACTATAATATTAAATTATATATCTAAGTAGTATCCTTCGATAGTAATTTATATTAGGATAGTTTACTAGTTAATAACTCTGTTTTAATATACTACGTCTATTCTATTAACTATACCTAGTCGGTATAGTCCTATCTTCTTAATAGAGACGTTTAGCCTCTTAAGTACTAATAGAGAGAGGAAGTTGCCTATTACTCTAGAGTTAATTATAACTTAGAGTTCTTGTCCCCTGATTTTTATAGTTATTATTAACTAGTAGTCTTCTAACATAGCGTAGATTTCCTATCTATTCACGTAGACTACGAAACTACGCTCTCTTTTACTAATTTCCCTTACTTAAGAGTCATTCCTCTAAGGGTAGAGTGTTACTTACTAAGAGTTACTCTTAGCTACTCTATAGACTATTTACTACTCTATCATTCGGCTATAGTCAGGTTTGTTACTAGTAAACCATTTCTCTAATTCCTAGTCTAAGGTAGGTTTTAGATAGTACTACTACTATATAATCACATCTCCTAATATAACTTCTAGAGCCTAGTATTCTCCTACTTATAGTTAGGTAAAAGGTTAGTCCCTTTCTCTCTATAACTCAAGGGTAGACTTAAAGATATCCTCGATAGCTTATATATTTAGTTTTCCTTCTATAGTGTCTAGGTTACTTTTAAGATTTCTAAAGATAATACTTATTAGAAGGTTATTCTAAACTTGAAATCGTCCTAGCGCTTCTAGAGCCTGTCCTCTAGTTATATAAGAGGCCTAAAAGTCTAACTTGTTTCCGTCTAGGTCTACCTATTAGTTACCGTAGTTAAAACATCCTATAAATGCCTATGTTTCTTCTACTTAAGGGTCGTTGTCCTAGTTATTCTCTTGACTAGACTTGTCTATTAATTCTAGTAATAAGACTAACGATAACTCTACTGTCTCTACTTTATATTATAGAGGTAGATTATATTCTAATTTAGACTGTCCCTTATAGTATTATTCTAGGATAGGGTTCTCCTTATTCTTAACTTACGTTCTATACTTGTAAGCTTCTAGCTCTTTATTAGATAGGTTAAATCTTTTAAGTAATACTATTTCCTTTCTTATTATAGTAAATACTTAATACTTTTCTAAGGAATTAACCTTCTTACGACAGTTACTTACTCTATAGCCAGTTAGGCTATATGAAAAACAGAGGTTCTGCTCGCGTCGTCGGTTTCGTTCCTTCTAGGAAAGCCCTAGCTTTCTACTATGTTGTTGTTTTAGCTAGAAAGGTTTTCGTATAGTAGTGTTGAGTTATATAGGATCCCTATAATCCCTTCGTTAGCTACCCTTTAAGGCTCGATGTCTATAGCTACTCTTCTTTTCTAGGGTTTGTTCGTAATTACAGTTATTGATTTTGATAGCTTTATTAGTTAATAGATTTAACGTGTTAGAGAAATCGTCCCTAGCTAGCTTATCTTTCACGCTGTCCTTGAGTCCTTAGTAGAACTACTCTCTTAGAGCTTCGTTGTTCTAGCCTATACGCGTAGAGTATTATTAAAACTGTAACATATACTTAGCTACAGATCTATTTTACCTTAAGGCGTATAGTATATAAACTACTTTCTTCTTTATATCCACGTCCTTAAATACTTAGTTTATTCCTAACTTAAACCCCTTAACATTCCTAAACAAATCCTTTATTCGGTCTGTCATAGTAGTAGAGACTTTTCTATCGGTTGTCCTATTAGCCTAGAAATCTTCTAGGTAAGGTTCCATCCAGTTATAGGCTACTCCTTCTAGTCGTGTAGTAATCTAGATAACTTGGTCTATCTTATAGGTAAACTAACTAGCGTAGAAGGAGAGGTATATAGATGCCTTTATAAGGAACTCCGCGAGTTTCTCAGGCGATCCATCAAATAGTTTCAGGAGAGGGATTTTAACTTCCTCTCAAGTGGTGATGGTCGGCGCCACGGTTAGTGTAGGTGGGGTTACCACCGGTGTACGTGAGTTTAATGAAGTGGCTGACATCATGTTAATTAACTTCTAAGCTTAGGTGCTTAAAGTGTGACGATTCTCAAACTAACTAGCTAAGGTACTAAGTATCGCTAGGTTTTGTTCTTACAAAGAGGTATAATCAATATCTAGGTGTTTACTCGGAGGTAAACTCGTCACTTAACTATAAAGCTGTCAAGGTAGTGATAACAATGTAATATTAAGTTAAGTACGAAGCTCCTATCTAATAGCAGACGTACCAGTCTTATATAGAACCTTCTTACTCGTGGCCGCCATGGTCGACTGTTCGGCCATGGTCGACATGGTCGACACGTCGGCCATGTCGCACGTCACGTGATAGAGATATAATGAAATCCTTGGATCGCTTAGCTAACCTAACCGATCCCTTGATACTATAAGAGTATATGATAGTGCTTAACCTGTCAGGACGCCGCCTGGTCTTCACTCGTCACGTGTGCCCGTGATTCGTAACAAGTAGTCCCTCGAAGATAGAAGACAGCGAAGATAGACGACGCTATACTGTTGCTATTAAACTTATCTTCGTTAAAGTTAAAGTAGATTTTCATTTATATAAGGAATAACTCTAATTCTTGTCGTTTACTATAGTAGGTGTTAGGTAGTTTAACCTATATAGTTTCCAGGGCTTCAACCCTATATAGCTCTAGTATATCTAGTATACTCTTGTTGTCGTCTTCGTCGTCTAGAGTAGTTGTTTCCTAGGACGTGGTAGACGTGCCCTAGATTAGTGTATTAACAGTACTAGCACTAGAGCTAGAGATAGAAGCGGCCTTTAGAGGTATTACGATTCGAACTTCTAAGCTTAGGTGCTTAAAGTATAACGATTCTTAAACTAACTAACTAAGGTAACTAAGTATCGCTAGGGTTTATTCTTATAAAGAGGTTTAATCGTAGACTAGGTGTTTACTTAGAGGTAAACTCGTTACTTAACTATAAAGCTATCAAGGTATTAGTAATAATATAATATTAAGGTTAAGTACGAGGCTCCTATCTAGTAGTAGACGTACTAGTCTTATATAGAACCTTCCTACTTATAGATCTACTCTAGATCCCGGGACCCTTTTAGATCTCTAGGGGATCCTTAGAGATCTATCACATGATTACAACTACGTGAAATCCTTGGATCGCTTAGCTAACCTAAGCGACCTATCTAATACTATAAGAGTATATAATAGTACTCAACCTGTCAGGGCGCCGCCTAGTCTTCACTAGTCACGTATACACGTGATTCGTAACAGCCTACTTCTTTCTTCTCTTTATATACTCCTCGTTTATAAAAGACTTCTAATAAGCTATACAATGTCCCTACCCAAGGTTATTCATTACTCTTTAAGCTATTCTTACTAAAATTAGTTTATTATAATCGCTAAGTTCTTAAGCTTCCTCTACAAGTAATTCCCAAGTACAAGTCCTCCCCTTAAAGCCATGATTCCAAACCATCCTCTCTAACTTAAAGACAACGTCGTCGGTAAGAAGCTTTTCTCGTCCCCAGGTTTCCTTCTCTTATAAGTTATTTCCAAATTAACAGGCCACAGAGGGCGAATCAGTACCTATTCCTTAAATAAAACGTTCCCCATTTCGTTAAGGTACACCTAACCACCTAAGGAGCTCTAGGCAAGTGTACTAATTCTCCTCTTTTACTTTAGTATCATTAAAGAGGACTATAGCCTGAACTGTAGCTTTAGTAGGTGTCTAGGTATGCTTATGCTTAGCTTTCTTTTGCGTAATCGTTGGTTCAGTCTTGTCAGGAGGTTCTAGGGTTCTTAGGCACTTCCCTATAAAACGATTTCGGTTTTTGCTATAGTAAGTAACGTTACTAGGTAATACAGGCATTTTAAGCGTATTTAGAGCGTAATTGGAGTGTAATTGGAGCGTAGAATAGCTGTTATTTAGGTCTATTTACTTTATTGTTTTAGGTAGTAATAAACTGTGTCATCAGTGGCTATACAAGGGCCCTCCGATGTCCCGCCACTTTTTTTGTCTACCGCGAGGTAGGTAGTTGCTCAGCTGTAATTGCTTTATCAGGCAAGCTTTCAACAAACCCTCTCGCTGTTAACCACAACAGCCTTTATCTACACTCAAATCAAGCCCTTCGTCCAAACACAAAACTACTACCTAGTAATGGAAGAGCACACCAACGACGATGTTTGGGAACAGCACAAACTCGTCATCCAACGTCTTTTCCTCGACGAGGACCGATCGTTGAGCGAAGTTCAACAGTATATGGAGCAGCATCACTCGTTCAAAGCTTCGTAAGTGATTGCCGTGTAATCCTCACTTAGCTACAATAAAACCGTTAACCCAAATGCAGCAAATACAAATTCGAATCTCGGCTCAACAACTGGGGGTTCAGAAAGAATTTAAAGAGGAGAGAGTGGCCTTGTATCGAGTATCATGCATCCAAAAGAGCAAAATCCGGAAAGAGGACCGAAGTACGACTGAATGGGCGACCTATCAGCCCGAAAACAGTCAGCAAAGCATTTGGACGAAATCGGTACAATGCATCGAGCCAGTCCAGTGGAAGTGATTACCCCCCAAAATACTGCGTCTGATTACATCACTAATAAGGTCGGATTTTAGACAAGAGTCCCAAATTGCCTCTGGGGATTGACATAAGAACGCCTAGTCTCAGTCCCACCATCTCACCTCGAAAACATGTAACCGAAGTAGCACTTTTGGGGGACAGTCACATAAACCTCGAAGCAAAAGCTTCTAGTAATGACTGGATCGGACAACAATTTGGTGTGTTATTTCTCCACTTGATTAGACCGTAAACACTCCTAACATTTTTCTAAAGGAGCCACCACAGAAGTTCTGGAGCATCTTTGGCAACCTGGATCTATGACCATCCCATCCCTTTCTGTGGAAGCGAGCTCCGCCCTTTCTGATTACTTTGATATGCCATCTTATCAGGGCTTGCACAATCTACCGTTTTATGGTTTCTTGGACGATTCGGGACTGTTCAAGGAGAGTATCTCGGCCATGTGGTCAAGGGTACGCTCTTCTTTGCCCTCGAGAGCATCGTTTCATCACTTTCGATCACTTATCCCAAGGCCATCAAATACGACAAAGCATGCAGGTACGAGTAGTCAAGAAATCGCGGAAACAAATGAAGTAATTGTGTATCTCATCTCGAACAACACGTCAAGCTGCGACATACCTAAGTTTCTGGAAATCGTCGCGGAAAGCTTTCCTGCCGCACTCATGAAAAGACTCCTCTCTAGAAGAAATCCAACAGTTCAGGCATTGTCCACAAGGTTTTTAGAGGTTGCTGCCGAAAATGGTTGGCTTCTATTTTCCGATCCTTGATCAAACATGGCATTGACCCAAACCTTCTTGCTAGGCTTCCTGGCTTTAGACTTTTACAAAAGACACTCACACACTACGCTCGACCTAGTGAGAGGGAAGAAATCGTTGAGCTTCTGATTTCTCAGGGTGCATATGTCAACCATACTCTATGTTCAATGCATATGCGCCCCTTATCTCTTGCGGTTCGGAAAGGATTTCACAATATTGCCAAAAGATTGCTAATGGTTGGTTCCACACATAGGCCAACGTCCGTGGCGATGAGACGCGACCTATCTTACATGCTTTATGTGGCGACTTGTGATGATTATGTTGAAAAAGTTCAGCTACTATTAGATCTACATACCTTACTCCTGGACTTAAATCCGGCAGTTGTCGAGTCCTTTTCCGCGTTCGGGCTAATTGGGGCAGCTAAGGCCGGTTTCAAAGTCCTCAAGAACTACCTCGATGCTTATAGAGAGGAGGCAAACTCCGAATACCGGAACAAAGAAATTACCCATGCTCTGTGCTTTTGTTTGCGGAACGGTATCGACAAGGAGATGAAAATTCTTCTCGCGGAGCAGTTTTACCCTGATCTATTGTACGAGTACGACCACGAAGGCGAAATCTATGGAAGTCGCCTCTTGACTGTAGCAGTCGAATTAAGGGATTGTTCTGTAGCCAACGTTTTGATAAAAAATGGTATGGTCATAAACTTAATGGATTTCAGAAGTTGGGGAAACTCAGTCGACGTTGAAATACTCAAGTTTTTAATTGTCAACGGAGCTGATCTTGAAGAGTACGGTGCCAGGTTCTTGTTCGCTGCTTTACTTGACTTGGACGAAGAAGCAGTTTCGTTTCTAGTAGAACTCGGTGTTGATTTGGAACCTCCCTTTTATCCGAGATAAAATCGGACAAATGGATTCCGAGCACACCAATGCTAGAATTATTAGTTGATTTAGGGGCAAACTCCGAACTATTCAATATGGACCTCTTATCGATTGCGGTCAAGGACGCCTGGCTCGATAACGACCATGCAATCCCTTTTCTGTGCGACAACTTTGTTGATATCAACTCCCCTGGTCAAGGCGGACGGTATCCTATTCAGGCTGCTATGAAAAACCCTTCCCTGGATTTAGTAGAGATGCTCAATAACCTCGGAGCTGACCTTAATCCCCCACCAAACGAGCTGAAAGGCTTGTCAACTCTCAACTATGCTTTACGTGGAGGGGATCGTCAAATCTTAGACCTCGTTATCGAAGCTGGTGCAGAAGTACTACCACGCAACAGTCTATGCCTCAAAGAGACTTTGTTCGAATCCTGTTTTTATAAAATAGACATCATTCCTGAACGCTGGCGAAATTTAAAGTCCAGGATCGAAATATTTGAATATCTTTTGAGCAAAGGGGCTACGCCGACAATATCTCGCGAAAAATCCGAAAAATCCTCCTCAGCATTAGCATGTTTGATTGAATATTCTAATTCAAGGGATCTTATACGCAAATTCGTTGAAGCTGGCGCTGACGTTAATGAGTCTGGGGGTCAAACTCAATCACACCACTGCAGGCTGCCGCGTCAAAAGGCAGTACAGAGCTCATCGAATATCTGTTAGCGAAAGGCGCAGAAATAAATGCATCTACTGGGAGGGTGTATGGAAGAACAGCCCTACAGGCGGTTTATGGTCGATCCGATGAAAAAAGCTACATGGCTCCGATAGAAATCCTTCTGAGAAGAGGTGCCGATGCCAATGCTAGGGCTGGAACTGAGTATGGATTGACGGCACTCCAAGCCACCGCCATCGAAGGCCAAGTCAAAGCTGCAATTGTTCTTCTCGATGCTGGAGCTGATGTCAATGCTGATGGTGCTATTAAAATGGGTCGGAAAGCACTAGATGGAGCTGCTGAACATGGACGTTTGGATATGGTCCAGTTACTTCTCAATGTTGGTGCATGCAGTAACAAAAATGGAAACGGCACACTTGAATTCGACAAGGCTATTGAGCTTGCGGAAAATGAAGGTCATTGGGCTGTTGCGGATCTGATCAGGTCTCATATCATAAGAACATCACAGCAAGGGTGAGTGGAATTGAACTCATGGAGAGCTAGATTAAGGTTAAGCGAGAGGGGGAGTGTATTTTTCAAATCTCCATTATTATCTTTTTGGGTGTTGCAGGTGTAGTTACAAGTCTTCTATATCCAGTATCATTGCATCAAAAAGTGTGACATGGGCAATCGGAACAACCTCACTTCTATATAAGGTAAGTACAGTTTTGATGCTTTCCGTTGTATTTTCGCCGGGTTATGAGGAGGTTTCAATCTCCTGATGCTACCTGGAAGGTATAACACATTTTTCGCTTAGAGAATTGGTTCTCGGTTGGCAATCCTTCTTAGTATATAAGCTAAGAGGATGCTTTGAAAACTACTCCTTCAATCTCGGTTATCAATCTACTAATGGAGTAATAGAGAAATGAGGAGACAACCTTTCGGCGGAATTGTTGGGAATGAAATAAGTATGGTTTTAACGTTCTGTCTCGAAAAATTGAGCAAATTACTCCAAAGAATTAGGATCATTTCTAACTATTGACCTATGGATTACTATCCACCTTGATTCTCTAATAACGGACGTCATGTAGAAACCTGTCTCCAACTCTTGTTCTACAGAAAATCATCTCCCATAAGATCAGTTTGCGACATTCGGTAAGTCGCTGACTTGAGAACTCCGTTGTTAAATGTATTGATTAAGGTTGAGTGGATTAATCTAATGGACTATGCCAAATAATAATGGAAATATGTACCCATCCTATCTTACAGGCTTCCACCTCATTAAAATCCCAGCTAAACATCTTCTCTCTTCATCTCCTTCTCTTCCACACTCTCCCCTTTCTCACCACTAATCTCTGTATTCACCCCCTTTTCCAAATTACCAACCTTTTCCTTCTCCTGCCCATGTCCCTGCTTCACACTCCTCCACTCCAAACCCGCCGCCACAAAGAAACAAGCAATAGCACAAGCACAAGTAATCCAAAAACAATGCGTCAACCCATCCACATAGCCCTGCAAAATAACATCCAAAGCCTCCTCCTGCCCCATCATCTTCAAAATATCCCGAATCTGCGTCGCTCCACTGTGAATGAAAACTGTAGCATCCAATTCCTTCGCATCAGTGTGAATCCTACTCAACAGTCCCTCTTGGAATAGTGTCTGCGCGACAGCGATGAAGAGTGCACCACCGAGCGTTTGGAAGAATGATACGCATGCTGTTGCGACGGGCACATCGGAAAGAGGAAGGACGGTTTGCACGACAATGACTCCGGATTGGAAACCGACGCCTATTCCTGCGCCCGTGAGGACTTGATAGCCGAACCATTGTCCTATGGGGGTATGGAGGTCGAATGTCGTGACGAGACCACCGCCGATAGCAAAAAGTACCATGCAGAAGACAATTACGGGAACATATAATCCAAGTGCGGATATCACTCCACCTGTTATGATACTAGAAACCACTGTGCTGATTAAGAGGGGTAACATTTGGATTCCGCTTTTCGTAGCACTGCTTCCTTTGACGGATTGGAAGTATATTGCGAGATAGAAGATGATCGCAAAGAATCCTGCGCCGAAGAAGAATGAGAATAGGAATGCTAACACTACATTTCGATTTTTGAATAAGCGAGGTGGGAGGGTGGCATTTTCTCCGAGATAGATTTGGGTTGCGATGAAAATTGAGATTAAGGCGCCGAATCCAACGAAGAGGCCGATAATCCGGGAATTGTTCCAGGGATACGTGCTGCCGCCCCATTGGAGTGCAAGGAGAATACAGACGATGGCCGGGATAAGGATTGAAGCACCGAGAAGGTCGAGTTTGAGAATTCTTTGTTTTATCGTGAGGTTTTCTGGATTGTTGTCACGGGAAATGTTCAAGAATAGGATGATGACTACAATAGCGATTGCCCCAATTGGAAGACTGGGTTTGTTAGCATTTTCATGGTTTTTTAAGATAAGGGAAGTGGAGGAGTTTACTTTATGTAGAAGCACCATCTCCACGATACCTTGTCACTATTTCACAATTCATCAGTTGATTGTTAACACTGTTCACGATTTCACTTACGTGAATACGCCACCAAGTAATGCTAATTTCGGGATTTTAAAGTTAGTTTGCTGCTTCGGGAAAGATTCAAGTGTTGGGAAAGATATTTCAGGGAGTACCCAAAGGTATTTTTAACCCCCGAGAAAGGAAAGTGTTGAGAAAATTTCAACTTACGACCAGCAACCGATGCAATCCCCCACATACCCCCGACAAGTCCAAAAGCTGCAGGTCTCTTACGAAGTGGCACTGTGTTACCAAGATCAGCACGCTCCCATTCATTGCAGTCGTGGCCAACCACGAAGGGGGACAAAAATAGGAATCAGGCAAATACTTACAACAGTAGGCCAGAATGTTAATAGCTCCGGAGAACAGACCACCAACGCCAATTCCAGCGACAGCTCTTCCGACAATAAGAGCTGTGCTGCTGGGTGCAGTTGCACATACCAAGGATCTGGGAAGTTGTTAAGCGACTCAAAAATCAACAAATAGACTTTAACCTACCCGAGTTCGAATATGAAAATCGCAGTAATGAATGTGTATTTGATCTACGAAATTGTCAGAGACGTCTCTGCATAGACAGCAATAACGCGTGGTCTAAATAGCTTTTCCCGGTGGCAAACAGGCGATCTACTTACGCTGAAAATTGTATAAATCTTTCCAAAGGTAGGTTGAAGAGCAGTGGCCGTTAACAAATATGCACTTCCATACCAGCCAATATCCTTTACACTTCTAAAATGATCTGTAATTTTCGGGATTGCTGTACTGATAATGGTTTGATCTAAAGCTACCAGAAACACAGCCAGACAAAGTGCAGCCAGGATAAGCCACAACTTCAAACCGTGAGGATACTCGATGTCTTCCTCTGCTTGCGTTTTTGCCTTCCTTTCCTCTTCCGTCATTCCTGCTGGATTAGCTGGAAGGATGACTTCCGATCGAGATGCATGTTCGGGTTCTGGATTGGTTTTCAGGTCGTCAGATGCATTTTGCTCTTCGATGCTTGCTTCGGATGTTGTGGTCTCTTTTGAGTCGCTGGGGGGTTTCTCCGTTGGTGCAAGTGCCATGCTTCTGCAGTGACTAAGGTAACCAACCACAAGCGCCAAAAGGAATCCAAGACCTTCTAAAGCTGAGGACTGGATCAGTCTCGATGGAAATGATGGGTTGGAGATCACTTTGATGGTAGTTTTCTGTAGGATCGATGTCATGTACACTTTGGAGGAGGCAATGGTCGTCTTTATGAATGTACTGAGGTCATCAACCCAGATCATTCTTCGCTACCTGGTAATTTGTGGCTTGAAAGACGCGGTATTGTGCCAATCAAAATGAAAGTCGGGGCGAAGTGAGGTCCGAATCCCGAAAGCCTTACGTGCATTGCAATAAAGACATTCTTTGGATTTCAAAAACACTTGAGCTTTAGTAATAAACTGCGCGGGACCTGGGAGAAGTTCGTGTTCCACGCAGGCAAAAGTCCAAAAAGGATACCTCAATCAAAAAAAGGTCGGCTACGTTCACTTCTGCACCTCAATTCTGCAAGTCAGCCCAAGCTGAACAAAGAAAAGGGCTCGTTTGATCTTCTGTTGGACAAGGTATCAAGGACATAACAGACACGTGGTCCGTATATGCTCACTGAAGTTGACCAGATGGGGACTTCTCTGCCTTGCCATTTCACCAAAAAACTCGGGAGGGTGGCGACGAAGGAGCTTGCTGATGCCAAGTTTCTGTTGTGCAACCTCCTTCCCCTCAATCCCCATCAATTCCCGGTAGGTTGAGCCAATCGAGCCACTTCACGTGAGGTCACCTGTCTCCGCGTTTTCTTGGCAAAGGTTGAAAAGTTACCTACCTCCAGCTACGATTAGCTGAGACAGAAGAAGCAAACACATTGCGTACTACGTACACAAATATCTCATCCGCCCCTTGCCTCGCTTTCTTTCTTTCATTTTTCTTCCATTCAGGGTTCCCCAGATTGTTTGCTATTCGCAGATAAGGCAGCCGCCACCTCAGTCACCAGCCGTTGTCTACCTAGCTTCCATTTGACAGGCTCAACGGGGAAGAACGGGGAAGCACGAACGACCTGACGTTGACGTGTTTGGTGGAGCCTGCCATTTCTCTGAGCTACCTAGGTACCTACCAGTATCTTCCTTCTTCTGGTTGGCTGGACACACCGCCCACCTCACCTCACCTGGACCTACCTCACAGGGGACTGACCTCTTCTTGTATTTAGTTCTCGCTTCGCTCCCGCCTCAACACTTCTCTTTGGCACCTCACCTTCTCCCCAACCCCTAATACCAAAGCTGCCTTGTACCATTTTTTCTACATATCTCATCACACAATAGCAATCATTGTCACAAACCCTGACTGCTTGCCAGCCCTACCATCGTTCAAGTACCAATCAAGGTACAAACCAGTACCTTGCCGTCCTTCAAATTCAAGCAGCCTTCTTTCATCTCCTCACTTTTACCACCCCCGCCCCCCTACTACCTGACCTCGAACTTGAAGAGTGACAAACATGGCAGATAGAAGCGGACGTGGCCGAGGTCGCGGAGACAGAGGAGGTGGAGGAGGAGGACACCGAGGTGATCGTGGAGGTGGGGGAGGTGGGGGATATCGAGGTGGGGGTGACCGCGGAGGACATCGGGGTGACCGTGGAGGAGGAGGAGGAGGTGACCGCGGAGGACATCGGGGTGACCGTGGAGGAGGAGGAGGAGGTTACCGTGGAGGTGGGGACCGTGGCCGTGGTGGATTTCGTGGAGGGGGAGGAGGTGGTGGCCAAGGAGGGTATAGAGACGAAGTGCCTATCTTCAAGTAAGCTTACTCAACCCCTCCCTTCACTTCCATTGCCATTACTGATGAATTTCTCAGACACCCATCTGGTGCGGGTCCGACACCTATTGATGCCGAGGCACTCGACATCGAAAACAAGTTCTTGGCCAACTCCAAGGGCATCATGGCTTTGGCAAGTGCGTCTGTCAAGAATCACTTCCCTGGCCGCCCTGGCTATGGAACTCTTGGTAAAGCCATTACTGTTTTCGCCAACTACTTCAAAGTAACTGTCCCGAAGGACATGGCTGTCACGAGGTACAACATCGAATTTACGCCAGAGGCCAAAGGAAGAAAGTTAGGCCGTTTGTTTGAGCTCATTCTTGAGTTGCCCGAATTTAGTGGAGAGATCACCACTGACATGAAGTCTATGTTGATATCAAAAGAGCCACTGAACATCCCCGATGGTTGGACCACGCAGATCAGATACCGCGCCGAAGGAGAAGAGCAACCCCTGGCTCGTGCTACTACCTACACGGTTCGAGCAGTCACCCCCATCTCCATCGTTGTGTCCGACTTGCAAAAGTACCTCTGTGATGTCAATCCTGGTCCTAACTTCGACCTGCGACCAGAGTACTTGCAGGTGTTGAACATCATGTTCAACCATCACCCCCAGTCCCAAGACGACTCGGTCATCGTTGGTCGTAATCCCTTTTTTGCCCTCAGTCGCCGACAAGGCAGCGCCCATAACGTCGCTGTTTTGGGCGGCGGACTAGAGTCTATCCGCGGATATTATCAAAGTGTTCGCTGTGCTACAGGTGGACTTTTGTTGAATGTTAATGTCGCTCATGGAAGTTTCCTTCAACCGGAGCGGTTGGACTTGCTGTACCCCAGATTAGGAAGTGGCGACAAGACCGGTTTGGCCAAAAAGCTCAAAATGATTCGAGTCCGAGTCACCCATCTACCTCCTAAGAAGGACAAAAAGTCGGGCAAAGACATCTGGCGCGTCAAAACCATCTTTGGCCTTGCTCGGCCACGGGATGGCCGGGGCGAAGACCACCCCCCAAAAGTCAAATCACTCGGCGCTGGACCGAAAGATGTACAATTTTGGTTGACGAGTGCTCCGACCAAGGACAAACCTGCCAAACCAACAAAGGGCAAGAAGTCGGTCGGCCGCCCTGACGATTACATCACGGTATTCGACTACTTCCAGTCGACATACCCAAACATTCAACTTCGGCCAGAAAATTCTGTCGTGAACGTTGGTAATGGCGATCATCCAATGTATCTCCCTGCAGAAGTCTGCCTCATTCTGCCTGGCCAAACCCTCAAGCGAAGACTGGGTGCTGATCAGACCCAGCAGATGCTCAAGTTCGCTTGTCGCAGCCCTGCCCAAAACGCATTGTCGATTGTTGGCGATGGTAAAGCTGTTCTTGGCTTAGACAACAAAGCTGCCCGATTTGATCTGGCTGTGGGCCAAAGTCTTATCACCGTCAATGCTCGGATCCTGCAACCCCCTGCCATCAAGTATAAGGGGTTGAACAACAAGGAGGTAAATGCGAATGTAAACTCTGGGTCATGGAATATGTCTAACCTCAAATTCCATACTGGCAGCAGCCTGGGCTTGTGGACATGCATTGTCTTCCAGATGAAGACCCGCGACGCCCGAAAGGGAGCAACGATGTCTGAACTAGGCCCAACCATAACTAAATTCCAGAATTTTCTCACTGCAGCTGGAGTCAATGCCTCGGGTTTTATACCCGGACCCCCTCCACCAGAAATCATTTTGACGGATGGTGATGATCACGGAAACAACACCTTGATCGAGGGGATTTTCAGGACTCTCTATATCTCGAAGACTAGTAGACCCAAGTTTGTGCTTTGTATCATTCCGTGCAAACATGTTGGAATGTACAATAGCATCAAGACTGTCGCGGACACGAAGGCTGGCATTCATACTGTTTGTTGTGTGGCCGATAAAATCTTAAAGCCGGCTGGTCAATACCAGTACTTTGGGAACGTTTCTTTGAAATTCAATCTCAAGGCTGGCGGCATCAATCAGACACTGGAACCTGCACGACTTGGTATAGTTGGTGAGGGTAAGACGATGGTTGTTGGCTTGGATGTTACTCATCCCTCGCCTGGCTCGAAGGAGACTGCCCCTAGTGTTGCTGCGATTGTTGCCAGTGTCGACAAATTGCTCGGGCAATGGCCTGCAGATTTCCGCGTACAAGAGTCACGAAAAGAGATGATAACTGCCTTGGAGGGCATGTTCATCTCTCGCCTAAAGCTCTGGCAGAGCGGGAATAAGACCTTGCCTGAAAATCTCATCATCTATCGAGATGGTGTATCCGAGGGGCAGTACCAATTGCTTCTTGACAACGAGCTTCCACTCATTCGCAACGCGTGCAAGCAATTGTATCCCGCCACGGATACTAAAAAGGGCCTTCCAAAAATCTCGATCATTGTGTGTGGTAAGCGACACCACACACGTTTCTACCCGACCACGATTGCGGATGCAGACAAGAAAGGAAATTGTCAACCAGGAACCATTGTCGACCGTGGCGTTACTGAAGTCCGGTTCTGGGACTTCTTCGTTCAGTCTCATGCTTGCCTTCAAGGGACTGCTCGTTCTGGCCACTATTATGTGGTCCTTGATGAGGTTTTCCGTGGCCGTGTCAACAAACCGCCTCATCAAAATGCAGCAGATGCCCTTCAAGAATTGACGCACAACATGTGCCATTTGTTTGGTCGCGCCACGAAGGCAGTCTCCCTCTGCCCGCCAGCATATTATGCGGACCTTCTCTGCGAACGTCTGAGATGTTATTTGTCTGATCAATTTGAACCTAATGACGCCTCTCCAGATGCTAGCGTTGTTAGCGGCGCCACCGGGGCTACCCATCAACCGGCGGAACTCGTTATCCCTGCGAACTTGAAGGATACGATGTACTACATCTGATGCAGAGTAGCCTTGCAATTAACGGCCGTCATTCTTGATTTCGAAATACAACTCGCGTATTTTTTTTCTTCCTCTTTTCTGGAAGTCATTGGAAGTTCCTTGGGCGGATCGTTGCCTTGATTCTATTTCGGGAATTTCCTTTTCCCCCATCTTAAAGTATTTCAAGTTGCTTCGGGGGTCTTGTGCTGAGCAAGGAAGGGGGACTTGTGATCAGTATTGATTTCTCGACTTGGTGATTGGAATTTTGGTGAGCGTTTGGCGGATTGGCTTTCCTTTTCTCCCTTATGGAGATGAAGATAACAGCGTAGCAGTGAGCGAGATCAGGGTTAGAAATATTTCATACTTTTTTACTTTGACTGCTTTTGTGACTCGTATTTTCTTCCCCGGATTTGTTCGTCTTGTGAAGTTGTTTTGTGATTCAATTCCGAGGGGGGACTGTTTAGATTACTTTCATGCCGTGTGAGGATGTGACGATTTGCTTGATCTTGGAATTTTAGATAACTATTTGACAGCAGATCGCACGACTTATTTTTGGCCTCTAGATTTGGTGCTGACTTATCCGGTGCCTGATGGCTTACTCGTATTCGACAGCTTATCTCTTCATTTCTCGTTTCATCAGTCAATTTCATGGCTTACCCGTTCTGTTTAGCTTACAATGCTCTCGACAACGCTGTCCCCCGAGCTCGGTTCAATCAAAAGTGTTTGGGCAGCAAATTCCTTTAGTCAGATGGGGGGGGATTAAATAGTGACCAAACGCTATTTTTTGCTAGTAACTTGTCACACCAACTGTCGTGGCAAGTAAGTCTTTGGGAATGAGCTGTTTTGCGTTGTGTAAGATGTGGCTTGCTAGAGTTTCTCCCCAACCTTCTGTTGAAAACAAGTAGGATATTAATCTCGTGCTGGAAAATATGAGGATCAGGTGATGAAAACCTCTATGAGACTTTACTACGTACTAGGGGTATTGATTGTAACTGTAGGGATGTCGCCACAGTAGCTCAACCAATACTCTGACAGCAAAATCACCTGTTCTAGTCAGGTGTTCAGGCTGCTTTAAAGAGTTAGCTTTTCCTACTCTTATTTTGACAGTATTAATTATGAATATTCCTACTCTAAAAACACTGTATAATGCTTCTAGAGATGACAGACTGCGTATATAGACTTTATACTATGACGTAGATTGGTCTGTAGATGATATCCTCCTTTCTATTGTGGGAATTACGCGCCGGCAAGTCTATTATGCTCTTAGTAATAGACCTACTCCTTAGCACTCTACTAGCAGACACGTCCTCCTTGACGCACCTCACCGCAAGCACCTTGTCAAATGGGTCACTCAATCCTCTTTTACACGCGAGATCCCCTAGGCAGAGCTTCTACAATGGCTAGAATGGCAGACATAGTGTGGAAGCACAGCTATTCGGAAAGCATTCTAGAAGGAAGGGTACACAAGAGTAGTGAGAAGACGCAAAGCACCACTTTTTGAAGTTAATAGAATTAAGAGGCTTGACTAGGCTATAGAGCATTTGAAATGGACTAATAAGCAATAGGATGAGATCCTTTGGAGTAATGAGAGCTGGGTACAGCTAGGGTATCATCGGAGGCAGTGGTGTACAAGGCTAATTAGATTCTTAGAAGTCAATTATCCCGATTGCGTTTCTCATAAATAGCAGAGGAAGATAGGATAGATGTTTTAGGGGTGTATGAGTGGTAAATATAGTAAAGGTGGAGGACTGTTCTGAGAAAAGGCGTAGAAAACAATTACTAAGGAATCCTATTGTGAACACGTCTTCCTAGTTATCTGGAATTACCTTTACAACTCTACAGATCCACATCCAGGGCTATTTTTTAAGCAAGATGGAGGGCCGGGGCACAATGTAGCATATACTCTAGCATATATGGCTGATAGAGGGGTTGTGCCAATCTTTCATTGCCCATTTTCTCTAGATCTAAACCCTATTGAGGCTCTTTGGAATAGGACGAAAGATATTTTGCAGGCATTGCATCCTGAAGTCCACAGAAACTCAAAAAAGCTAAGAGCAGCTGTTTTGGAAGCCTGGGAATCTATTACAGACGCAGAAGTCAGGGACTTGGTTCACACAATGCACCAGCGATGTCAAGATGTCAAAGATGCTAATGGAATATATACAAAGTGGTAGAATAGTCTGAATAACCTCATTTCTTGATATTTTGCCAGTGGTGTCACTCTTAAAGCAGCACCACAGTGGCGATGTTACAATCTTTTACCCCTGTACATAGTAGTACTATAAGATTTTGAAGGTAGGCTAGTATTCACTTCCTCGTTAGATGGGTTGTGATAACTTACTGTACTCTAGTCGGGGTGGTTTACTGGCTTATCCGCCACTCATTTATTGCTTGCTCGCTCTTTGTTAGTAGAATACCGGTATATGACTGAATATTCTGGTATAATTAGCTCTTGATGGTTAGGAGATAAGGACCATAATGTTCTCGGAAAATAAGTCATTCAAAAATTAGGTGAAAATCCATAAATTTCAGAGCTCCAATTCACAAACTCCACAAAGTTATGACAGCAACCATTTCAATCTCTCCACAGCTCACTCAGAACATAACACTGATCAAATACAAATTCTAAGTTCTCAAGTCCTCTCCGCAGCCTTGATTCTCTCAAACAATCCCAGAAAGACACTTGAATCTTGAGCCCCACCCACTTCATATTTCCCTTGAACTGTGAAGTTCGGTACCCCACTAACACCTGTTCGTCTTGCTTCCTCAACCTCGATATCGACTGATTCTCCTCCTTTATCGGAACTCAGCCATTCCTTAACCTCCCTCTCGTCAAGTCCAGCTTTTACTGCAGCCCCCTTAATGGTTTCGTGATCAGTAATATCGCCCTCGTTCTCAAAATATAAACTGAACAACTCTTCAACCACTCGTGTTTGCATCGCGGGACTTTTAGATTTTCCTAGTTGGATGAGACGATGGGAATCTCTCGTGTTCCCTGTCTTGCCGCCGAATTTAAAAGCGATCCCTGCCTCGTTGCCAACTTGTGGTATTCATTAGTAAACGTGATAGCTACTAGCATTCATTAGAGGTACTCACTCTGGGAAAGACGTTCGAACATCCCCTTCACGCGTTCTTGTCCGAATTTTTCGTTGTAGTATTGAGTCTTGTCGATCCCTAAGACAGAAAAAGAATCAGTCTATGATAAGCAGTGCGCAAGGCGGACCTAGGTACGGACCCTGTTTTGGAGCCGTGGGGTTGAGATAAAATGGCTTCCATGTTGTAGAGAATTCATCACTTGAGTCGGGATGCAACTCTTTGTAGGTCTTTATGGCCTTATCCAATTTTTGCTGTAAAGACTTCGGATCAGTATTGCCAGTTCTACAATTTAGGATTGGGAGGAAATGGTATTTCAAAGAACAGGAACTGAGTTTTTGGAGAAGGAAACCTGGAATAGGTCTCGAGGAATACCCACTTTTCCAACATAGCACCAGGGGCACACGGTGTCGCTCACTCTATTGAAATCAAGTTAGCAACTATGCCCGGTTGAAAGTCCAGGTCTTTAGGAAGGAGATACAAGCCCTGGAACGGCTTATGAAGAACAATCACCAAGGTCGAATTCTTACATCTCAATGTTGAATTTCGTCATCTTAACAAGCGTGGGGCGGAACATGCAAATTGAAGACTCTCCGGGAGGCTTTAAGGCTCAGAAAGAATGTATGAACTAAATTATGGCAAGAATCCGTGTATTTAGAAGGTAGAAAAAGAAAAATGGTTGATTACATATCCAAAAATGTTTGGTACGCCGCCCACCGGAATTTCTAATGATTAGAAATCATTCATCGGCACTCGGTAATGTGAACTATTGGTGGTCGAAGTATTTCACCAGAAAAATGCAAGGGCGATGCACAAAGTCAATTTCTTAGCAGCCAGTGTTCCGCAACACAAGAATACTACTCAAGGGCAGTAGCTCCCTTGTTATCTCCCTTATTATTATGGTTGAAGAAGGAGAAGGTATTACTACTTCCCAGGACATTTTTACCCCCAAACGCCAACTTGAATATGCCATGTCAAATTCCCCAACGCCTCGCAGCAAAATGTAGCATGAGTATGAGCATGGATTATCCGAGCAGCTGGCTTTTACACTTTGTTTTATTTGTGGTACTTGTCCTTATAGTCGACGAGCAGGTGTGCCATGTGTGTGTTTGTGACCTTGCCACCCTTACGAGCAGCCTTCTTCTTCTTCTCCTTTGACTTGGGAGCGGCCTTGATGCGCTTGCTGGGGTCTTCACTGGCTGGTTTCTGCCCTGCCTCAAGAAGCTTTCGGACAAGGTCGTCAACAGATGGCAATTGTACCTGCTGCCACATGATTTTGAATTCGTCATCGACCTCATGGACAAGGGACGGGTCGTTACTCCAAACCATCCGCGCATGGTTGTCCTTCTTCGTTCTCGTAACCAAAATTCTCTTGTCCTTCTCCAAATCATTGATGGCTTCTTCACAATCTGGCCAACCATCCTTGAGATCTTTGACCAGCACTCCTTGAGCATCCGATTTTCTCTGTAGATAATCAATCAAGTCATTCTTGTTTCGAACATTGATCAAAGGCCTATGAGAGAAATGGCCGGCATTCCAGCTGGCGTTATTCGGGTCTTGTGTGTAGGTGACTCGATCATGGCGTCGGAGAATCTGCGCGATCAACTTCTTTTGGCTCTCATCGGCATTGTGTTGACTGAGATATTGTAAAATCTCCTCGAATGTCTTCGGCTCGTCCTTGTTCTTCAAGAATTCGATAACATAGGTCACTTGTGTGAAGGCCTCGGTACCATATCCCGTTCTCTCGGGTTGGGAGTAAACGGTATTTGTGGGAACTGGCGTCGCAACCTCTCTCTTGCGCTTGTTGTCTTTTTCGGACTTGGAGGCATTCGAGGCATTTGAGGGTGCTGGAGAGGGAACGGATACTGGCTTTGGAGCCGCTGGGCGTTTGCCATTACTGACACCACCGGCAGCTGCGGTGACATCGCTCTTGAAGAGCTTTGTCTGCTTGCTGAGATAAGAGGAGGACATCGTATCGGTGGTAAGAGGAGGCGTTCGTTAGGAGATGAGTTGAAGACGGAGGGGGAAAGGTGAAGGCAGACGACGCGGGACCCCTCGTGTCGTAAGGCTGTATGGAAAAGCAGCAGTTTTTTGGAGAGAGCAAAAGCGAGGGTGAGACGGTACAAGTAGTGGGAAGAGTAGGAGAAAAAATAAAAGGCGCCAGTTGACACGAGGCGCCAGCGTCAAGAGTCGAGCATGAGTGGAATTTTGACAAAGAAGCCTCTTCTCGAAAACGAATCACCTTAAGGAAACCCCCCCGGCAGTCTAAAGGTCTTGGCGCGATCACCTTAGCGCAACCGGGGCATTTGAAGCTAATGGGACCTGCCTGAGCTTCCTTATGTCAAAGAACTCGAAATTCATCAACAAGTCCTCTTTCGTATTCGATCGATCTCCAAACAGTCGCGCCTCAGATCTTCAGCCTGTCACGGCCACGAGATATGCGCTGATTTGCCGGCGTATACTGTTCTTTTACGAAGCGTAACACTCATCGCGCAGAGAAAAGCACCTCCCCATACCCACCACCTACACCAACGAGAGCTCGCGGTGCCCTAGAACTTCGACATTCTTCATGACTGCCCGTTTCTAGTCATGGCCGCGGCAGTACTCGACGTTGAGTACCTGTCAGGGTATCTCAACATTTCGCAAGATAACATTACTGCTGTTCTCGATGCCCCAACCGCCGATCTCGTTCGCTCTGTACTCGATGCTGTCACAACAAAGGCGCGCGAACACGATGATCTAGTCGCAGATAAACTCCGGGTCGATATTGAGTTGGAGAATGCTGTCAGAAGTTCAGAGACGCGCATTGAGGGGCTACGAACCAGTGTGGAGAAGGCGCAGAAGACCGTGGAAGAAGTGCGGACAAAATTGAAGGAAGAAGGTTATTATCTTCAAGGTGCCTTATGCATGATTTACAATGTTGACTTGGTGCTCTAGAAAACACGCGATCATCTCTCGAGAGTGAACTTCAAGCTTTGAAATCTTCCTCCACCACCTCCACATCCGAAGTCGAAACCTTACGAACTCGAATATCTTCTCTTGAGTCTGCTAATCGCGATACGGTTGCTGTTCTCGAGTCAAAGACTACCGCCAACGACACTCTAGCCCAAGAACTACAGAAACAACACCAGAAGGGCCTGGAGCTTAGTCAACAAATCACCACCCTCCAACAAGCTGTGCAAAACGCGAACTCTGCAGCATCCAGTGCTAAGTTCCGTGAGCAATCTCTCAAGCAAGAAGTGGAGCTTGCCAAGAGCAATACTGAGTGGTTTGAGAATGAGTTGAAGACCAAGAGTGCTGAAGCACAGAAATTTCGAAAAGAGAAGGGTGCCAGAATTGCTGAACTCCAACGCCTAAATGAAGATGCAAATTCAAACCTTGAAGCCTTGAAGAAGACGGAACAGGCCCTCCGGAACAGACTTGACGAAGTACAAAAGAAAGCTGAAGACTCCCTAGCTAAGGTTCAACAGTTGCAGGAAGCAGCCGCAAAGACAGAGGAGAGTTTCCGTCAAGAATTGGAAAGCGCGAACCGACTCGCCGAACTACATTCACAACAAACGGAAACAGCTCGTAGCCGACTCAAGGAGGTTGAAGCGGGGCTCGAAAAGGCAAAGGATGACGCAGCTGAGGAGGTTGGCCGATGTCGACAAGAAGCCGAGGCCGAGCGACAAGAACGAGAGGCCGCTGAGGGTCGCATTTCAGAATTGGAGGGAGAGGTTGCCCAAGCGCGAATTCGACTGGAGTCTAATCAATCTCGACCAGGGACACCAGCCACGCCACGTCAAGGACTCAATGGTTCCCTGTTCAGAGGAGGATCACCAGCCCAATTCGGTACACCGGGTTCAGTCAGAAGTAAAACCACCATCACCGCAACTCAAGCCATCGATGAGTTGTACAAAGTGAAAGGCCTGTTGGCAGCCGAAAAGTCGCGAAGCCAAAGACTCTCTAGCGAGATGGAGGAGATGCTTCAAGGCCTGGAAGCTAAACAACCAGAAATCGAAGAGATGCAGAACGAGCACGAACGTCTTCAACAAGAAGTTGTGCAGATGTCGAATTTTGTGGAACAGACTGGGCGCGAGAGAGATCGTGCTAAAAAGGATCTTCGAAAAGCGGAAGGCGAGGCTTCTACTGCTCAAGCAGAATCCAAAATTTTACAGCAACAGCTTCGTGACCTCAGTATTCAAGTCAAGCTGCTCCTTTGCGAACTGGACGCGAGAGAAAAGGGCCTGGAGGCATTGAGTGCCCCTGAGCGCGCACAGCTTGAACGATTAGCCCGTGGCGAAGTCAGCGAGGGGTCTTTCGAAGGACTCACGGACACCGATCGATTCATCAGTCAGCGCTTAACGGTGTTCAGAAGCGTTTCTGAGCTCCAGGACAAGAACCAGGAACTTTTGAAAATTACTCGACAGCTTGGGCAACAAATGGAGAGTGAAGAAGCCCTTGCAGCCAAACACCAGGCTGCGAAGGATCATGAAGAAGTTCAAAGTCTTCAGGCCAAGATTGAGAATTACAAGGACGAACTTCAATCTACCCTAACTAGATCAGAAAGCTATATCAAGGAGAGAGATATGTTCCGACGCATGCTCCAGAACCGTGGACAAATACCACCTGGCTCTGATCTTGCTTCGATGTTTGGTCAATCGGTTGATGCAAACCAAAATGGCATCATCCCTACTACCGAACAACCCCCTGGCGGTAGCACTAATTACCCTACTATGCTGAGAGAATTGCAAGCACATTTCGACCAATATAGAGAGGAGCAATCCATTGATCGAAAGACCTTGAAGGACCAGACAGAAAAGCTGTCCCTCGAGAAGGGTGCTCTGCAAGCTGAAATTGCAAAGACTAGCAGTCAGCTCACATTCGCGAATGAGAGATACGAGATGTTGCACGCCAATTACACTATGCTGCAGAACGAAAACACCGAATTGCAAAAACGATCTCAGACTCTATCGGAGGCTGCTGCGAAACAAGATATTCGAACACAGCAGGTCGCAGAGGATCTCATCGAAGCGAAAGGTCTTGTTGAGAGCATGCGTAATGAAAACGCAAATCTCAAGGCCGAGAAGAAATTGTGGAAGGATATCCAGGAGAGATTAAGCCAAGACAATGAAGGATTGATGAATGAACGAACAAGGTTGAATAATCTTATTGCCAACCAACAAACACTTCAAAATGAAAGAGAGCTCTCCGAATCGGAAACTCGGCGACGACTTCAAACTCAAGTTGAAGCATTGGAAGCAGAGTTATCTACCACAAAGCGCAAACTTAGCGACGAAGTTGAAGATAACAAGAAAGCACAACTCCGAAAAGAATATGATTCTCAGCAGAACCAAAAACGCATTGATGATTTAGCCAGCAGTTTGGGTCAAGTTCGTGAGGAATTAGTAGCCGCCAAAACCACCCGTGACCATCTCCAGGCTCGTGTTGACGAACTAACCATTGAACTCAAGAGCGCTGAGGAGCGGGTAGAATTACTTCAACCACGACCCACCCCACGAGCTACAGCCACGGACGCCGCACCCGCCACCAATGAAGAGGCTTCTCAAGAGGAGGCAAATCGAGAGCAAGAACTAGCGTTGGAGGTATCAGAGTTGAAGAGAGACCTTGACCTTGCCAAGTCGGAACTTGAGAGCACCAAGAGCCAGATGGAGCAATACAAATTTATCAGTCAATCATCTGAGGAGGAACTCCAAAGTCTCAATGCCACACAAGATCAATATCGCGAGGAAATGGATCATATTATCGAAGAGAAAGATTCCAAGGCCAGGGAACTGCAGCAACGCGTTGAAGACATATCCACTGAGCTTATCACTACCAACAATGAGTTGACCCTCTTGCGCAACCAACAATCCGAGGTCGCTAGGCAAGCCGAGGAGGGGAGAGCAATTCTGGAACAAGAAATCGCCCGACTGAAGGACCAAGACGAGCGTCATGCTACTGCTGCCCAGTTTCATCAACAAGATCTCCGCGCACAAGCAGCTATCGCAACTAAGGCTCAACAAGATTACGAGAATGAGCTGTTGAAGCATGCGGAAGCGGCCAAGTTGCTTCAGAACTTGCGTGCCGAACACAACCAGCTGAAGACTGAATCAGCAGGTCTCAAGGCGGATGCTGAATCTGCACGAGTCGCACTCAGTCAGAGTGAAAGCTCATGGGAGGAACGAAGACAACAATTGGAACAAGAGCTGACTGAACTGCGATCTCGCCGCGATGATGTAAATGCACAAAATAAGCTTCTGCACCAGCAACTAGAAGGCGTCGGGGCACAGATTTCCGCTCTTCAACAAAGTCGATCTGCGTTGAATGATGCTGGTGATGCCGATGCCCCTGCTACCGAGTCAACCTACGACCGCACCGCTGACGGACTTCGTGAACTGAATGCTTTCCTCAGACGCGAAAAGGAGATTGTTGAGGTGCAGTACGAGCTCAAAGTTCAGGAAGCCAGGCGATTACAACAACAATTAGACTACACACAATCTCAACTCGATGAGAGCAGACTCAAGCTTGACCAGGAACGACGTCTACACGCCGATGGAAGTCGAAGCTCAATGGCGCACAAGGACTTGATGGAAAAGTTGAACGAGCTAAATCTGTTCCGCGAAAGTAGTATAACTCTACGAAACGAAGCCCGCCAAGCTCAGACCCAGCTCGCTGAGAAAACCCAGCGAGTTGAAGAGCTTATGTCTCAAATCCAGCCTCTCGAGAACAAGATTCGTGAGCTTGAGCACGGCAAAGAGACTACTGACGGTGAAATGCGCTTACTGCAGGAAGATCGTGATCGTTGGCAAAAACGAACCCAGGATATCATATCGAAATATGACCGCATTGATCCTGCAGAGATGGAACAACTCAAAGAAACCATTGAAAATCTTAAAGGGGAGCGAGATTCTTTGCTAGAGGAGAAGCAACCTTTCCAGGACAAAATCCAAGTCTTGGAAGGCGAGAAGGCAACCTGGGCTCTCAGTCGGCAGAAACTTATTGACCAGGCCAAGGAGAGATCGCGGGTCCAAACCAAGGATATCAAGGACCGAACTGCGGAGAGAGACCTTGCAATTCAAGATAAGGAGAGTCTTCGGGAACAACTTTCCGGACTTCGGCAACAGCTCGAGACTGCTATCAGGGAAAAAGATGCTGCAGTCCGACAAGTTAACTCCCTCAACCAAGAACTTGAAGCTGTCAAGGCTGATCGTGACCGTGCCGTTGCCTCCGCTTCTCAACCTGCCGCCGCTGTGGCTCCTGTGGTGCAAGAAGTTGTTTCTGAAAACAATGAAGGTTTTGAGCAACAGCTCATTGAACTTCGCAATCAGTTGGAGGAAGTTGGAAAGACGAAGGCTTCCTTGGAAGCTGAACTCAAAACACTTCAAGAACAGCTTCGTAAGGCCAATTCCGACCGAGACGAGGCCAACTCTGTTCGAGACAAGGCCGTGACAGAAGCTGCCGAGGCACGTGCGAACCAGGATCCAAAAACCACCGCCGATACTTCTAACGACGAAGGTAATGAAGAAGGCCAAATCGATGAGACCCCAAAGGCAGGAATCTCGGATGACGTCAAGAAGGCCCTAGAGGATCGTATTGCTGAAGCTGAGAAGAAGGCTAAGGAGCAGGAGGAGAGAGCGGCCAAGGTTGAGGAAAACATGGAGAATACAGTCAAAGTCAGATCAGAGAAGATGAAGGCAGCTTTGAACAAGAAACTCAGCGAATCACGCGAAGCTCAGAAGAAGGAACTCGAGGCACAATACACCTTGAAACTCGAGCAAGAGAGGCAAATATGGCTTGCGGAGTCGAGATCTGCGAATGTCCCTACTAACCTACCACAACAATCGACCGAAGCTGCGCTGGAACCGCTTCTAATTGCCACCACTCCTGTCAGGCCGACAGCCAGCAATGTCTCTGCTACTCCGTCTACTCCAAGCCAGAGCTTGCCGCCATCAACGCCTGCTACAGTCACAGGGACGAATCTGACAGACTCCCAAGTTCGGGAACTTTTGGCTAACAATCCTACCGTAAAAAGCATTCTCGCGAGCAACCTAAAGAAGAAGCTCGAAGTTGAAACGCTCAAGGTCAAGGAAGAGGCCAGCAAACAAGTGGCAGAAGCAGAAAAGAAGGTCGAGCAAGCTGTGTTCATGACAGAAAAAAAATCGTCTCTCAAACTCAACATGGCAGAGAATAGAGCAAAGAATGCTAATGGGAAATTGGGCGTTGTCGAGACGGCTGCACGTGAAACCCCTGAGAAGCCGGTTGGAGAGGTATGGGAATTGGTCAAGGTTTGGAAAGCACCCCCAGCAGCACAAGGTATGTCAATGACAAGGAGAATATTCAAGATCCACACTAACATGTTTGTAGAACCAGCGCAATCAAATGGTAACGCTACGCCTACTCCAAACTCGATTCCAAAGCCAGCGGATGTAAAAACAGAAACCCCTGTGGTACCTTCCCAAGATCCAGCCCCATCCCCAAGCAGGACATCTGGTCCCAACGGTGTTCCATCAATGCCAGCGAGTCAGATACCTCAAGTAAGTTCTCGTTCATAACTCGCAAAATTACATGCTAAAAATTAGAAGGCCCCACAGTCAACGAATAACGCACCAAGAGGTTCTGGTATTCCAACCATGAGAGGTGGGCCAGCTGGCAGAGCACGCGGTGGTGCGCAAATGTATCAAGCTCGAGGCGGAGGACCTGGTAGGGGCAGAGGAAATGGACCCGGACCTGGGCCTGGGCAAGGTCAAAGGGGAGGATTGAATGCTTCGGCACAATCTTACAGTCCACAAGGACAATCTGGTCAAAAACGGCCACGGGATGAAGGGTCAATGGGGGGACCTCAAGGAAAGAGACCTAGAGGAGGCGCAAATATGGGTCAAAGTAATTAGAAGAATTTTGGCGATACAGTGGTGCTACGTATGTATGATAGTTTGGGGCCTGCATAGCTTGGACGGGTTTCATGTGTTTGGGCGTACAAGGAGCCAAAAAAAACTGTATTGTACTACAAAGGAGAGACGGCAATATTAGCAAGAATCAGATGGTTAGTAGGCAAATTTGATAGCACTGTTGGCACAATTATGATTTTCTTTCATTTTCCTTTCCTGTATTTTATTGTTGATTGAGAAATTTCGCTGCGTTACTTGGTATGAGTTTCCTGAGGACTTCGACTTGACGTGCGATCATCTTGAACTTCAAGTGCTCAATACCACTCTTGTCCACTCGCTGCATTCCATCCCCAAAGACCACAGTGTAATCCGCAACTACCTCATTCTCTGCCACCTCACACATAGGCCCAATCTTGCAATGCTAGGGAGTAGTGAGTAAATTGTAACCCCAAAACATGGGGATTCATCATACCTTTCCCAGCACAGCACCCTTTCCTATCTTGGCATTTACTTCAATGATACACCCCTCTCCCACCGACTTGGCCTCGACTCTGGCTCCAACCTCGATCACTACGTAGTCTGCGATTACGACGCCTTGGGAGACATCCTCGGTCGGTTCGCTTTGGAGGCCGATGGTGGCTCGTTCGGAGAGGATGCAGTTGCTGCCGATGGTTATGGGGGCGTAGGTGGGTAGGAGCTTGGTTCGAGGGTGAATGATGGTGTTGGAGGAGAGGGTTATGAGGTGTGTGCCGGTGATCTGCGGTTTCTTGGGGTCAGTATGGTTCCTTGGGTATATTAAAGGAGAAGGAGTAAGGGGTTCAAAGACTATTTAGAGAGTTGGTCGGCTCTAGAATTCAGATGGCCAATGAATGAATTTACTCGGAGGAGCTGGGTACTCACGGAGGCAGCATCTGCTATTACGAGACTGGAAGAACCAGAGAACTTGGTTGGGGGCTTTGGCGGGGGAGGGGCGGTAGAGTGTCGTTTGGACATTTTAGGGGCGTGGAAGGCAGGTAGGTACAGTAGCTGGCTGGCTGTAAAAGGAGCTTGAATTTGTTTGGCAGTCAGATTTTACTGTATGTGGAGATCCTTTACTCTTTCAAAGGTTGGTAGAAGTCGGTGGAATTTGGAGTGCACCAGAGCAGTATATGAGTATCAACAGTTGTGAAAGCATGCTCGTACTATCAAGTCGAGTTGTTTACGCATTTAGGGAAGTCGCCTTTCCCTTGGTGAATTTAAAATGTCCCAAAATGGTAGCACATTACCTATCTTGCCGAAGAATTGGGATAATGAAAGGAATTGCTCCAAGATTCCAACATGTCTCCTTTATAGAAGTATTTACAGAAGTATCAATTTTATACGAAGTTGTTTCGTACGTGGTGTTTAAAGGTCCCCGTAGCCGACAAGACCTACGCAGCCAATGAAACCTCTCGGGATGTCTATGACGGGACGTGAAGGTTGGATTTCAAGACCTCGACCCAAATAAAGCATCCTCCACCTCGTTGAGAGCCCGTCTTCAAAACCATCCGCCGCTCAATTGAGCACAACCATCCATTCGCAATGTTATCGCGACATGCGCCATCACCCAAGGTGGTCTCTTCCCTCTCCGCCCGCGTCCTCCCATCCTCAGCGTGCGCCACCTCGCGAATTGCGACCTTTTCTCCCTCCCAGCAAACCCGAGGCCTTGCCACCGTTCAAGATGCCCCCCCTCCACCAAAGCGAGTATATGGAGGTTTGAAGGATCAAGATCGCATCTTCCAGAATTTGTACGGACATCATGGTGCGGATTTGGCAAGTGCGAAGAAGTATGGCGATTGGCACCGGACGAAGGATATCTTAGACAAGGGTCACGACTGGGTATGTCTGGGGAATTGGGAATGCCATTGGCAGTGTTGGGGAACAAGATAATGTTGACAATTGGAATAGATCATCTCCGAGATCAAGGCCTCTGGTCTACGAGGACGTGGTGGTGCTGGATTCCCTTCCGGCATGAAATGGGTATGTTGCAAAATCTGGAGAGCCATTGGAATGCTTGCTGACCCTCGGTAGTCTTTTATGAACTTTAAGGATTGGGATAAGGACAACAAACCACGATATTTGGTTGTCAATGCCGATGAGGGCGAGCCAGGAACCTGCAAGGACCGCGAGATTATGCGAAAGGATCCCCACAAGTTGATTGAAGGATGTTTGGTTGCTGGTCGGGCCATGAACTGCACTGCTGCATACATCTACATCCGTGGTGAGTTTTATCACGAAGCTACTGTCCTCCAACGGGCCATCCAGGAAGCCTACAAGGACGGGTTGATTGGAAAGAATGCCTGTGGTAGTGGATACGACTTCGATGTCTATATCCATCGTGGAATGGGCGCCTATGTCTGTGGTGAAGAGACTTCTCTTATTGAGTCCATAGAGGGAAAGCCTGGAAAGCCCCGTCTGAAGCCACCGTTCCCAGCCGCTGTCGGTCTTTTCGGATGCCCATCAACAGTGGCAAATGTCGAGACAATTGCGGTAGCACCAACAATTTGCCGACGAGGTGGTAGTTGGTTTGCTGGTTTTGGAAGAGAGCGAAATGCTGGAACAAAGCTCTTCTGTATCTCTGGTCATGTCAACAACCCATGTACCGTCGAAGAGGAGATGAGTATTCCACTCCGGGAACTCATCGACAAGCACTGCGGTGGTGTTCGAGGAGGGTGGGACAACTTGAAGGCTGTCATCCCAGGTGGATCATCTACCCCAATCTTACCAAAGGATGTGTGTGATGACCAACTTATGGACTTTGATGCTTTGAAAGACAGCCAGTCTGGTCTTGGTACCGCAGCAGTCATCGTCATGGACAAGAGCACCGATGTCGTTCGGGCGATTTCGAGATTGAGTCATTTCTATAGGCATGAGTCCTGTGGCCAATGTACTCCATGTAGAGAAGGAAGTAAATGGACCGAGCAAATCATGAAGAGATTCGAGAAGGGTCAAGGTAGAGAGAGAGAGATTGACATGTTGCAAGAGCTTACAAAGCAGGTTGAGGGACACACTATCTGTGGTAAGTTTATTATCTCCAAGCATACTTCCTCTAATGCTAACGTGTTTCCACAGCTCTCGGGGAGGCTTTCGCATGGCCCATTCAAGGTCTTATTAGGCACTTCCGTCCAGAATTAGAGGCGCGAATGAAGGATTTCGCTGAGAAGAATGGAGGCCCAGCACTTGCTGGAGGGTGGCAACACGACGCTTTAGAACAAGGCAAATTAATTGCTCCGGGGCAATAGATGGCAAAGACGGGTTTGGAGTAGAATGTTCATAGGGGCAACTTGTATTTATTGATATTAGGCATTTGATTTTTTCCAAAGCAACTGCATGATGGGAAGACCTTTCTTTTGTGAATAGAGCTACTTGAGTAGACGATGAAGAAGAAAAATCATCTCATACTTTCATCTCATGTTTAATTCAGTGACCGACCCACTTAAAGCTCATTGTCAAGCGAATGATGTTGCTCCTCCGACACGCGTTGACAGCCACATCACCAACCACGAATTTCCATGATGAAACTTAGACCAACAATCAATATCAATACAACTCTATTCCAAGCATAGAGGATCGGGGTTCCGTCCTGAGTTCCAGAATAGGCTTCAAGAAGCACCATATACCCCGCCTTTCGATTAAAAGGGACAACATGTCTGGGTTTCAGCACTTTTTGAGGTTCACCAGTGATGCCGGTACGCTCCTTAACTCCTCTCCTTTTTCAAAACATTCCCGAATTAAAGAAAAGCATTTACCTCAAACTGCCCCAAGTCCACATACTAACTCCCCTATCCATCCAGTCGCACTCGAGAAAATCCTGCGCCTTCTCCAATCCCTCGCTCAGATCCTCGCACTCACGACGATCCTAGCCCACAGCCCGAGAGATGTGGAAACCTACTCGTTAGCGCGCAATCAGTTTGCGATGGGGAGGCGGTTCTTCCGCTTCTTTCGGTTTCTGGGGCAGTTTGCGAGGGCGAGGGAGGTTGTTGGGGGGGTGGATGAGAGGAGTGGGGTTTTGAGTGTGCTTGGGGTGGGGAAGTTTTCGTTTATGGGGGCTTATTTGGGGTTGGAGAGTTTGACTTTGGTTGGTTCTTTTTCTATTCTTTTCGTTTTGAGTCATTTTTTGGGATGCTGATTTTGTGTTGTTTTGTGGGGGACTCGGGAATGAGGATCTTGAGAGTCCCGGAGATGAGGAATGAAGACAAGAAAAAAAAGCTAATAAGTAATGGTAGTTGGATATCACTGGAGTTTATCCCACCCCGGAACTCACTTCCTTCTGTGTCCTCGAAGGAAATAAATTTTGGCTCTACAGCTTGATCTGCTCCATTCTTCTACATCTCGCTACTCTTTTGTCACCCGAGGATTATGGACCTCCCCCAGTACCACCAGTAAGTCACATATTTTCGTCATCTGTTATCACTAATATTTCGAGTATTTTAGACCATATCGATTCTGATTCCTTCTCCATAGAAAACACCTCAATCTTCATCCAAGGACCCTGAATTATCTGCAAAGTTAGAGAGGATCAGATACGAGAAAGAGAAAATACAAGCCAACAAACTAATAGAGAAGAGAGTGAGGGAAAGGGATTTAGTAAAGCGGCGTTTTCTTTGTGATGTCTTGGATGTCTGTATTCCTGGGAAGGTTGTTGGTTGGATTGATGTCAGCGGTGTTGTGACAGGAGTGGCGGGGGCATTGAGTTCTCTGATTGGTTTGGGGGAGGTGTGGGAGAATATGAGTTGACGGGAATGGGAAATATGTTGTCTTCAGTCTTGGGGATAGATACATGTGTTTTGGTACTTCTGACCCCTCTTTGATAGTAGATGTGTTTAACCTCATGTAGAAGATCTAGGAATATATGGTTCCCAAGTCCAAAGAGGTTCTCGCATTAACAACAGAGCATTTTATCGCAGGAGATGCTGTAAATATCAAGCTTACACCTGCTTACTCAGCTTACATTCCTCTGTGTTTTACACTAGAGACTATTATTTGAAAGATTCAGAAGAACAGGTTAAATTGTCTCGAGTAACCAGAATAATTTTTTGGGAATTCCCTGGGATAGCCAGAACAACAATTAGATAGGCAGGTACGATTTACTACCACTTTTATTATTCATCACAAAATTGCCCGCATCAAACTACTAGGTTGGACCAAAGATGGCTAGTAAGTGGTGTGGTCAGAATATCCTCAACACTATTTTTGAGTCGAAAATCTCAATGGAATGTTGGTGAGAGAGTAACCAAAAATACAGGGTAAAATAATTAGAAAGCATCGTTATTAGAAAGCATCGTTATTAGAAAGCATTGTTATTCGAAAGCATTGTTACTAGAAAGCATCGTTATTAGAAAGCATCGTTATTAGAAAGCATTGTTATTCGAAAGCATTGTTACTAGAAAGTTAGAAAGCATTGTTGGAGGAGACAGGGAATCGCATTTTTGAAAATATTTTGAACGATGATAGTTCCGGGGGGCTATAGGAGTTATAGGAGTGTTGAACAAATGATATATTGGTTATATTGAAAACCGAAGTATTAATCTTGAAGTTATCATGATTGCCCAAGTTTCACTGTATAATATGAAAGTTCAGAGCCGTGATATTTTGTTTGCTGTGCTGCAACAGAATAATTTTCATTCTGAAAGTACGGGTATTATTTTATCTTAAAACATCGGCGACACAAAATGTCTTGCTAAGTTATCAAGCAAGACGTTCGAACTTGGAAGGAAATTCAACTCACCTAGTTTATATTAATATCCTCCCACTCAATTTCATCATTCTCATCCACATCAGAGCACTCTCCCTCCAGCTCCCCTTCCCCCTGAGAATCAACAACCCCCTGCCTAGCAAGAACCTCACACTCCCCACACATTCCCAATCGCGGAATCAATTCCCGTACAACAAGAACCCTATTACATCTCTCTTCCATATCTCGCCCTTTACGAGGCGTAACATCCAGAGTACCAATAATGTATACTGTGATACCTAACTCATCTAAAGGTGTAACCTCTTTTGAGTCGCGGTATTTACAGCCCTCGGAAGTATATATTGACTCGTTAGCTGGTTTCTTTTGGGGGTTGGGACATGGGTTGGTTTCTGCGCCTTTGCACTTGCAGAGTGAGTAGTTGAAGGTGGTTTGTTTGCACATTTTGGTGTCGGTTTTTCTTTCTTTTTCCTTCTCTTTTTATTGGGGGGTTGGAAGTGAGAAAGTTGATGAGATGTGGATGTTCGTTCCTGGATGTAGGAAATCCTCGCATCGTTAACGAACAAAAGTCGATCTCTTATGAAAAAGCCAAAATCGTTGTTTAGGGTGACAATGGCATTGTTTTTGTGTACTTCTTCGCTTTGAGGGAGCATTACGATTGGTTCCTTTGATGTAAGTCGCTATTGATGCAGTTATTCAACATGCATATAAAGAAAATATATCCATAACAAAGACTTTCCGCGAGGGGTGCAATCGGGTATGGCTTCAATGATGCGAACCCAATCTCCCGCTGGACATTGAAAGTGGCAGTAATGACATCAGATTCATATCTAGTGCTCGTTGTTCCAAGTAAATTATCCTACGCACTGAATTAAAATGAAGAGTAGAGCGGAGTAGAGTAGAGAAGAGTAAAGTAGTGGCTTCTACTCTTCACTACTTAGGAAATTTTGAGTTCTACTCTGCTCTACTCAACACTACTAGATCAACCCTACACTACACTACTCGAGTAATACAGACCATCTCAGACCAATCTTCGGGAAACCTCGAGCCAGGTATCAGTAGACGTGTACAGAAACCGAAGAGTCAATTTTCAAGTTCCTTTCTCTCATATAGAGAGAAAGATAAATAATTATTTAATCAGAAAGCCTTGTTTTTTAGCACTGAATACCTGCCTGTTTACCTTATGATCATATATTACTACTATACATACATTACTTGAGTATTTATTAATAGTTCCTCTAAATTACTAATTTAACTCGCTGCTTATACATTACTCTCCTTGAATGGATTATTAATAGGTTAATCCTACGCTTTAAGAACAATTGAGGACCATTGTCCCAAATAGTTGAAAGATTTACCTTCAATCATCAGAAGGAAAGTAGAACAACCTATTTATCGCCAGACCGACCTTACTAAAATACTTTAAAGTCAACTACAATGGGGGTTCGCAGATATTCGCCCGGTCCCATTTTTACACCAAAGACCACTGAAAGTTACCCCTTTAAACACTCTAGTATATATTCTACGCTAAGCATTTAATGTAAGTTTTTTATGCTATGTCTCTCTATATAGATAGTCCTTACTTCAAGCGCTCAATTTACTTTCTCACCTATTTATTCTGTTGTTTTATTTTGTATAAAGTAGGAGGTATCTCAAAAAACACTAAATTCCGCCTATTTTTGGTGTAATCAGGTGTTTTCCCGACTCTACCTACCTTTGACCTAAGATAACATATTAAATGATATCTCTACATTATTACTATTCTAGCGGACTACTAGTTAGTTCTTCTAAATAGTCTAAATACTGGGTTTCAAAGGGTCGTTGTACTTAAAGTAAAGTAATAAACTAAACTTATTCTAGGGGCATTTTGGTGTAAAAACAGGGATGGGCGAATATCTGCGAACCCTCCCTGTACCTTGAAAAGAATAACCTCGAAAAGTCAAGAGTGGAGAAGAAAAGAGGATGCCTACTTAAAAAAGCAAGTTACCAAGTAGTACCAAGTTGCCCCTTTGAAATTGGGGTTTTAGAAAATTCGGATTTTGAGAAAACTTCACCTAACAATTCAACAATTATCAAGTAACACTACAAATAGTCTTCAAACTCGTTCCACGGTATAAAAGAACCATCCACGAAATCTACACGACCAACACGTAAGGAAGTAGAACGCACGTCTTATATCCAACCATACTATCAAATAAAAAATGAATTCTTATTTAAAATACGCAAAGAAGCATCTCAAAACCCCAAAGAACCAGTAATAAACAAAGTAAAATCCCTGTAAGAAACCTCTAAAACGAGTACCAGTAAAAATCCACAATTCAAGAATCCATAAACCCCACGACATTACTTCCGAGTAATGTTAGAAAGGGGAAGAATATATATTCCTATTTCTATCTGTACCCCTACCACTATAACGCAAAGAAAGAAAGAAAGAAGTCAAAGCTGTTACTTGTGAATTTGCACTTCGTAATTTATAAACGAGATATCGTAAAACGAAGAGAGCTCGTCAAGCCAAGGTAAGATGTCCACGCACTGTGCATTTTTCAAGCCCACTCTCTCCCTATGTTGATCACAAGAAAGTTAACAGAACACCAACACGCATGAGCCACGTCCTGGAACATGTGGTTCTCCCCTCTCCTACCTGAATCTCTAAATCTCTAAATCGAAGAAAAAAAAAAAAAGAATCCATTACCTTCTATCAAAAATTAAAAGGACAGTACTCTACCCCTCATTTCCAACACCAAAACCACCGAACCTCGCAAACGGTGAATAAATACTCCTCCAAAAATATCTATCTATCTCTCAAGCTATCTATCTATAAAAGAAACCCCTCCATCGGCCTCCTACACCATATCTCAATAACCCGATTGATCAAACCATAACGCGAAAAAAGAAAGCGACAAGACCTCTGAACACCGTAACACGTAAAACCCCCAAGCCCAAGCCCAATATTCTCTCTCTCTCTCTCTCTCTCGAGAAAGTTAGGTCAAGTTCACGATATACAGTACCTTGCATTATCCACTCATCGCATGAAATAAGGTCGTTTACTTCGTACCCTGTTTAAGAGTGTACTTGTAGGGTATTAGATATTTCCCTGGGATCGGGACCGGGATTGTTGGAGTGTGGTATGCTAGAGTAGGGATCTACGATATGGTATGAGTAGTGAGAAGCTTGTTGTTACTATAGGTTACTATATCTTCTAAGCGTGGATCTTTGAGCTTCTGGAAGGATGGGAGGGGTGCTGTTGCTGCTAGTATTTCTGCACTGACCGAGGCTGGAAAGGCCTAGAGATAGAAAGAGATAGTACAGGTTAGGTACTTACTCGGATGAGTTACTTAGGATAAGCCTACTAGTACCACCTCTGATCTCCCTTTTTGGAGAGACGTCGTTAGGGATATACCGTGGAAATTACATACGACACGGATGGATAGTCTTTTACTTGAGGGGACGTAATCATCAGCGTAAACCGTTTACCTGGTAGAGAGAAGTACAGTACGTGTCCACGTAACCAAGTTTAGGTAAAGTTGCCACGTCGAGCAGGGAAAGATCGGAATTGAGAAGGGATGAACCTAGGTAATTATTGGTTTTCTTCGTTTTGGTATTGTAGACTACCTGGTACAAAGTATCATAGTGTGAAGGAAGTAATGCCGGATATGCCATGATGTTGAGATGACTAGCTTCTTTTTTATAGTGATGTGGTATTTCTTTTTGGATAATACATTTTTGGACCGGGTTGATTTAATAGAGCTACTTCCCTGGTATACGTGTCTGATGCATTAGACTTGACCACAACGACATCTCCATCCTACAAAAAGTCCCCCGCTCTCAATCTTTGCCGACCGGAAGACTATCCGAGAACCAACCTAAGTGTCCCCCTTCACAAAGACCATCAAACCTAGCTGAAAAAAAAACCGGATACCTTTTCTCCTTTAGGTGTCGGATTCGACGCCGCTTGAAGGAGACAGACAAATGCTTGTGCCGAAGAGAGAGAGAGAGAGAGGTGATGCTTGTAAAAAACGAGGGCTGCCGATCTGGCACGGTGCGATTGGGGGGGCCACCAAAGGAGGGAAAGATCGGGTACGCAAGTGGATGGACACGAGTCGATTTCCTTCCTGCCTTCCGTCTCCCGCAAATAATAAATGGGGACTATCATTCCTCTAAAAACGCCCAGTACTAACGCACTAGTAAAAGAAAATCAATAAGCCAGCCGGTGGGCGAGTGAGAAGAAATTCTTGTACCCAAAATGAAAGGCTAAGGGAGATAGCCGTCATCATTTAACTTATAGAGACGGCAGGAACAGTAGATACCTACTGCAGGCTCGTTAACATCTCGGTCATTTGAAGTTGCTGTTTTGACCGGGGGGGGGAGACTCCCCCTGAGGGTTGTGGCGGTGGCGGTGTGAAACTGTTTCGGCTCATTTAGGAAGGCTTCCAGAAGGGGGCCGAGGGGGCTTCTAGCGTCAGGAGTAATGCGAGCAGGGGTGCGAACCCACTTCGAGCCCAAGCCAAGGCTTCTTCTCACCAGGGTAAGGTTGGGGGCAGATGAGAGTGAGAACCTTGAAGGCTCCCCCTCCCCCTCCCCCCCTGGCGGCAGTTCGATCAAACCACCAACCTGAAGTCCCATGAGGCCCCCGTTGACTGTGGATCCCCCGAGGTCCCTCTTTCTGATCTGTGCTTCCTCTCTAGCCCGTCGCAGAATCTAGGAACCCGAAGCAGCAAAGGGCTGCCACTGGCTGACCATTGATACTATCATCAGAAGCAGTGGGGTTCCTGTGGGTTTTGGTGTAAAATCTACGACTCAGGGGAATCCTCGCTTCCTTTTCATGTCAGCCGACGATTGGAAGCCTTGATCTTGACTCGCTCGGAATGATGAGATTCTTTGGGTAGAGTCCGGGGAATCCTGATGTGATTGCCATGCGAGCTGACCTGAAATAGCGTATCCGACTTGCACGGCAAGGAAGAGTCGTAGTGCCGTGTGGAAGTTGGTCATGTATGCTTGATTCCAGGGAACGGAAAAATGGAAATGAGAAATACGTACATACCCAACTTCTCTCTCCTTTGAAATCAGATCTCAGAAAAGGGTGATGATCAGGTGATGGCATGGCAATGGGAAACCCTGCAAACTCAATTTTCCGAGGTTGTACTAAGTAAACTCGGTTCGGCTTGTGGAAATTGAGTCTCTTTTTTCTTTTGCCTGGTGTGTCGTCACAATTCCTACATTATTTGCCGAATCCCCACGTTCTTTGTTAAAGACGCGGGCGGTCCTTGCAGACGCAGGAAGTGGAAAGCTGTGATGTGCCCCTGATCTAAGCTTGCTCGTGGAATAAGTACCTGCAGTGAGAAGAAAAGAAGGCTGCAAAAGAAAGTTAAGCCACGAGGCGTCTAGTCTAGTAGCGCCTAATATTCGGTAGACTGATGACCTCGAGTTCGTGGGCGTGGCAGCTAGAGACATACGCTCGAACCTCTCCAAACCTCGTCAAGATCATCCCTTTTTGGTTTCATCTTCTCCTCATAGAAGTCGACTAGTAATTTAGAGGAGGAAACGAAATAGGCGCACCATGGAGGAGATGAGGATGGTTTGCAGAACGGGGGTTGATTTGGAATGCGAGCTTCATGATCCCAAAAATAGAGTTGATCGCTGGCCCATCCGTTCACCGTCCCCTTTTGATATCGGTCCCATGCGGAGGGTTCAAGGACAAGCGAATCAGTCGATGGAGTCTAATAAGTCAGGGCATGAATCCTGGTACTGTAGTTGCAACATGGTGTTTTATTTTCATGTGCCGCAGAAGACTGGTTGCATAGACGGAGCATCGCGTGGCAGCACAACGAGAGCTTCTACTTCTAGAAGCAGAAGACGATTTGGTGTTTGTTCTATCTGATGTCCTCGAGAATTGGAACTGGCAAGACCCCTCCCTATACACCACAGAAGACGCCAATTGCCCGTTGATAAAGTCTGGTCTTGAGTCTGTGTATGTCTTCATGACGACGGAAAAGTCAGAGATTCGGAATGGAACGTTGAGACGCCGCTAAAGGAATTCTTCTGGAAGGTTTCCAGGTTGTTCACAAGAACCTTGAAGGCCTTGAAGGGGCAAAGGTCAGATGGATCAAGTGTCATTGGTTGCCCAGGGGCGGAAATATTTCGGTGCAAGGCAAGACCCCTTACCCCCAAAGTGAGGCTTGTGTCCCACGTTGATTTCACCAGAGAGGAGACGACCTCGAGGCGGTGTGAAAGCGCAGGATGCGGCCCAAGCGGAAGTAGAGAAGGTTGTTTGGTGCCAAACCACACATGATTTTCCGGGTGCTGTCCCAGCGTCCCGACAGCAAATAATTTTCATTTCCAAGTTGGGACCAACTCGGCAGAGGCCTCTTGGTGGCACACGCTACTCGTACGCTCGCGACTCTCAAACTCCGAATGGAGGTTGGAGGTCCCCTCATTTTGTTTCGTGGCTTTGCCGTTACACATCTCCCCATGTTGACCTGTGCCTGATAGCGTCACCACGCAGTCGAATCTCTGAATTCAGCTCTCTCGTTCAGCGGTGCAACAGACGGCCTGTACCGTCTTATAAGAATAGATAAGTAGGGATCGGGTGTGATTTATTGCCAGTCGTCAAGAGTTAATTATTCTGTCTTTGAGCGCCTGCGTGAGAGCAGATAGACGGATGTTGTCTTGGCTGCCCCAACCAGGTGTTTGCACCAAACATCGCTTAGACAAGGATGCGAGAAGTGTTATTGGAGACGGCGTTTCAACGTACTCGAGTAGGCTGTTACAAAGGTCGAAGTCGACCCATCATTCGACTTTTCCATCTGTAACTTCCAACCTGCATGGAGAAGTAAAGGCAGTCGACAGGTCGAAAGTGTGATTGTTGACTGCCCACTCAGATCTGTGTCGGACAAGGTCTCATCCATCCCCTCTACAAGGAACTGGGAGAGAAGATGATGGGAATCTCCCGCGTCTTGTATTCTGGTAGTTGGTAGTCTTGTAGTCTTGTGCACCATGCAGTCGTATGCTCTAAGGATGACTGCAGGATGGTGTTCTCATGTGCCACCACGATCTGTCTATGTTCCTTTTGTACTGTGCAATATCGATCTTGTTACAGGAGCACTTCTTCGACTGTTGCAAGGCAAAACAGCCATGAACGAGTACGAATCACTCTTTACCAATCGCAGTAGGAGCGGAGTCGTACCTAAGAAACAACCCAAGTCAGAGTCATTTTGAAGTCTTTGCTTTCTGCTCGGAAGTATCGATTATCAAGGGAACTCCCAGCTTATGATACACTTTAGGGTCAAGTTTCGTGCCTTTTGTAGGTGCAAATCCTAATTAGAGAACCAGTCCTCCATAAAGTCTAGTTGGACAGTTAGATGTAAAGTAAAGGCAGGTACCAGTACAGGAGATGATGTGTTATTGTACAGTAGCACGCATATCAGATCACCATCTCGTCCTCCTCTCTCGCGCCAGGGGCTCAACCTTCTAGAAGGAAAGAAGGAATTATCCCTGCTACATCACAGACATTCCGCTGTTGCAGTGTCAGTGCAGTGTCCCAGTATCCGCGCTCCACTCCGCTAAGACCAGCATGAATCAATGCCCCGTCGAGGGACCAGGGCAGCCAGGGACACTTGCGACCCTGCTACTACTACCCTACCACTTTTGCCTGGGCAAACCCCCTCCCCAGGACCCCCAGCGCTCCAAATTTCCAGAAGCTCTTGCTGCTGGGAGACTGAGAGACTGACTGGCTCTCTATGGAGGCAATCTGCGCAAATCATAAGAATCAAGCGGCTCCCAGAGCTGTGTCTGGTTCTACCTCTCCTTGATCGAAGCGTCTCTGGAAATACGAGAACTCCCATCACCAATCCGAGTATTCTCTCCTCTCAACCACCTGCACCCCCTGCTCGGTAGACGGAAGACCACGCACCAACACATCATCCTCCTCATACGGTACTCGTACCGTACTCAACTACTCCCTACACTCACCTCCATCCTCTTTCACCACCACAGTCGACACCCTTTCCAGAAGCAGCTAGACATTCAAAAAGATTCAGAGAGATTCACCCGATTTAATTACGCCGTGGCCCATCACTTCCACTCGCTTACTAGTACTAGTCGAATCGCTGCCTCAGGCCTTCACAATATCAGGCACGCGTTCTCGTCTCCCCACGCCGCCCTGAAAAAAGAGAGTTGCTTGGGTCGACAAAAAAGTCGCAAGGTTCCATCACTCTTCTTGTTCGTGCACCCAGAAACTTTCCCTTATTCAACCACTACCTACCCTTACCTGGGTCGTGGACTTTGAACTTTCTCACCTCCATAACTCCATCATCCTCCATCCAGCCTCCTCTTCTCACCACCGCATACCGCCAACCAAACTCGTCCTACGCCATCCACCTCGTCGGTCTCTCCGCTAGGATCGCGATCCGGTCCTCGCCCTCGCCCCATCATCCAACTGGTAGTCGGGAGCTTCTACACACGCTACGAGCAATCGAATCCGCCGCCCCGAGACTGTTCGACCTCAATTCCCGTCAACAGTCAACATCAACACGCTATCAAAAGCGCGATTCCTCCAAGCTTTCCTGCACTCTTCTCACCGCTGGAGCGATTTCACCCAAGCCATTCATTCCGACCAGATAAAACCCTAATGTAAGTGAATACTCCACCGCGTTCTAGTTTGAGCACCAACTCACTTACCAACATAGCCCTCCGCAATACCACAAGAAAACCTTAGAATCCCGCCCCTCGGTCGTCGCACTCGACATCCTAAACTCGGCATACCCTCAAACCACCAACTCTTTATTACGCAAGGAACCCTTCCTCCGATTCCACCTGCATTCGGCGATCATAAAATCAGTGAACATATTCTGTCCCGCCATCTCTTTGATATTGGCAGACACATTCTGTAACAGGGTCGCATTAGCAGTGAAAACCACCTGGGTGCTTGGTCAAATCGGATTCGAGATTGACCCGGTTCCTTTGGCGGATTGCTATTCTTCACGCCCAACCAGTCGACAGGTCACTTCATCAGACGAACCTTTGGCTCGTGTCTAGAAAACTGCACCATTCCGTTCAGCACCATCCAGGGAGAAGGAAACATTGTAGGGATTCGAGCTTCTTTCGGTGACACCTCATCAAGCCTCAGATTGTCGTTGAACTTCTCGGCACTTCTCCCCTTGCTCCTCATCCCCGTTCTTGTAGACTTGGAAATTAGCAATAGTTTGCCTAACCGCGACATCCTCAAAGACTTCTAAGTTTCAGTAAGAGACTAGATCTCGTCGGTTATTTGGGTTGCCCGTGCATTTTCCACATTCGTATCCCGGCCTCCACACATCACAAGTCAGCCAGGTTAGTCTTAAGCTATTATTTGTTGTCATTCCACCCGTCTTCGAGTTGAAAATGCCCGGGTGGATGCATGTTTACACACCATCCACTCTTCTTGACCTATGTTGTTCCCCAAAAATGCGAGAATGGGCGGTGAACCGGCCCAGCTGAGTACCAACCGAAAAATTTCTTGCCGTCGTCATCAGCAGCATGCTATAATAGACACTGACATTCAAAGCAGGACTCTCAACAGTGCATCCTTCACCCGAGACTTTCAGCTTCAGCGCGATTCTCCTTTTGCCCAATCACAATAGCAGGTGTTTGGCGACTGATACGCTCGCGAGGATCTTTTTGTCCACACACTGTGAATTCCCTTTCAACAGCAGCTTCCCGAGACATTTCTCAGCTTCGAGACATCGCCAGATTCCCGGATCTGATCTGAAAAGCTGGACGAACGCTTGATCCAAGCGTCCAACTTCCCCTAAAGAAGCTCGTTCTTCTTTACATCTTCCGCCATATCTGAGCGGACCCCAAAATCGTACTCGCTAGTATGGACATTAAGCAAATCGTGAATTCGAAAGGAGGAAAAGGCGCAGCTGCAGCCGCAGCCGCAGCAAACGGCTCCCCTCAAGATCTTCAACTTCTTCACCAAATCCAACAGCAAGTTAACAACATGCCAATGTCCGACGCAGGCTCTGAACGAGCAAACTCGCCACATGATTCCGAGCGCTCCCACTACTCGGCTCCTCGTTACGGTCCTCCTATGAATGGAATGAATGGGGGATCACCAGGAGGCATGCGATACCCATCTCCTACCGCCATGCAAAGCCCAATGCCCATGATGCAACAACCATACCAACAAAATTCCAATTTTCAACCCATGATGCAACAAGAGAACATTCGACCCCCTCGTCAAACTAGTGATGGAGCTCCCAAGGCCTTTCCATGTAGTACTTGTGGCAAGGGATTTGCGAGGAGAAGTGATCTTGCAAGACATGGTGAGTTCTCCGGTCTGCTATTATTGTTAACTTGCACTAACATCAAACAGAACGTATTCATACTGGAGTCCGACCCCATGTTTGTGAACATCCCAACTGCGGAAAGCAATTTATTCAGCGTTCGGCCTTGACTGTTCACATGAGAGTACATACTGGCGAGAAACCCCATATGTGCGAGAGATGTGGAAAGGTGAGAATCAGTCGAGCTTCATTCCAATTTACTTGCTAACCATTTCCAGCCCTTCAGTGACTCGAGCTCGCTGGCCCGACATCGAAGAATCCATTCTGGAAAGAGACCATACAAATGTCCCTATGCAGACTGCCAAAAGACCTTTACTCGTCGAACCACCCTCACCCGCCATCAAAATCATCACACTGGAACTGTCGAGGAAGCAGCAGCAGCTACCGCCGCAGCGTTGGCCACTCGTAGCAGTCATCCTGGTCGTCGCTCTGATGGTGAACCATACTCGAATACGGGTTCTCCATTGTCAACACCCTCGCCTCTTCAACGTGGTCAAACCGCTTCTCCCAACTCAGAGCTCGCTCCTCTAACACAGGGAATGCCACGTCACCCAGGAGAGTATCAATACATGAATAACAGCCCGTTGCCAGGTCACTTGCGTGGGGAATACCACATGCCAAATCAACCTCCTCCAACCACCGCTTCTTTTGCGAATCCCATGCGACCAACATCTCATCCTAACGGTTATGGACCTCCATCAGTCTTGGAGCCGCCCTCCCATGATCGTCAAGGTGGCAGTGCAAACGGAAGCGTCACTGGTAGCCCACATATGAGCAACGCTGGCTGGGCATCCCCATCGCATAGCATGCCATCTCCTTCGCAAAGCAGCAGCTATGTCTACCCTGATCCAGATTATGGATCCGCTGCTCAGATGGGCCAAATGTACTATGCGAATTCTAATGTCCGAAGACCACAAAGTACTGAGCCGGACGGATACGACGTCAAACCTAGGATGACTGAGATGTGGGCAGGAGCTCAGTAATAAACAAACGGTTCGGCAACGTTTTTCCACTTCGCGAGACTCCACATACGACGACTGTGTTTTCCTCCATTCTCAAAAAATTGTGTTTGATACCCTGTATATCTCATTTTTTAATTTTTCTTATCATTGAACACTCTGTGGCCCTGAACTACACATTCTCCTTTGTCTTTTTGGCGTCAAATCTTTGGGAGCATTGCATACATACAGGTCATACCACCCCTCCTCCAAAAACGGCGTCATATTTCCCCCCTTTACTAGATCGTGTCTTTTTGTCGTTTTTCTTTCTGCTGCTTTTTTTCTGTTTCCTGGCTTTTGTTACAGGCCGGTGGGGGTGGGGTGGATGGGTCGAAGATATGCTAGAGTGGACACGATTGGCCTGGCCTGGCCTAGGTCACAATGGAACCCCAATAAGTTAATGAAAAGATTAAGCGAGAGTTACTTGGCTGCGAGGCTATGAAGTTCATGAGTTTTTTTTCCCAGTCTCTTTTGGTCTCCTCTCCTTTTTATTTTGTTGCATTGGGTTGGTCACTTTGAAGGTTTGCTTGACTTTTTTTGTTGTGTGGGCTTTTTGGTGTGGGGTGGAGAAGGTGTGAGCTAGTTGAGTTAGTCAGTATAGTTGAGCAAAAATTCAATTGATGAAGGGATAAAAAAAATGAATTCTCCTGCTCTCATTCCTGGAGCTTAATTAGAGCTACTATGCAAGTAGGTTGTTTTAGGGACAAAATTTCAGGAGAGAGCGCTCTCTCTAGGAGAGAAATGAAGGATTTGGTTAGTATTCTAGTTAGACGAGAGACGTGACGAGTTTTAGATAATTATGGAGGGGTTTGTGGGATAATTAAAGTAGAGATCTAGGGTCTTAGAGCTAGGAGAGGGGGGTCAAGTGCCTGGAGGCCGGGGGGGGGGGGTTGTA
>LKTO01000341.1:0-56105 GCA_001399465.1 Hymenoscyphus scutula | reverse complement strand
CACGTACACAGAAGGCGCGGAAGCATATACGTATGTGAAGCCAATGAATACCCCGTAAGCAAATACGCGAGGAAGAGAGGGAGGATATGGGAAATAGTTAGGGAACAAGGAATCTGGATGGAGAATATGAAGAGTTGATACCCTATTTGCATGCTGTTTTTGAAGTCAATGAGTGATTGTTTCCAGTGTAGTTTTGTTGTTGCGAAGGGATATATAAGAGGGCTCATTGCGACGTGAGGAGTGCCCTGAAGCCCAGGGGTCCCGAAGCTCACTCGAACGCTGTATCTCAGTGGACCTGCTTAAAGATTTAGGGCTTGTACGCCTGCGGGGGGAACATGAGGACATTACAGCGTTCCCGGTTACGAATTAAGTACAAGTACTGCCCTGTGGTCTTCATACTTATTGACCGCTCCTTCGCGATAGTTATTTGTCTAGATCTTAGGCTTATATAGTACCTTCCTAAATATGAAGAAGGAGATTATTTTGTTGTCTTGTACTGTACATATAAATTTATACGGACGCGACTAAAAAGGAGACTAGAGATTATAGGAGAGTGCGCTGTGATGCGTTGTGATGCGTATCCCTGAGAAGGCGTAGGTACCTTAATCTTTAATTACGGGGAGGTCTCCTTCTATACTTTCTGTATAATGTGTATTATTCTGTTGTTATCTGTAGAAGTTTCACTAGTCTTTTAGCTCCTACTAGGCGAATAATCGTTTAGTTAATTACTTAAGACAAGAGAATAGAGATAGAGTTACTTATTAATAGTATAAATATTTAAGCCTTCGATCCAACGACTCTTCTGTGTTAAGTTACTTCGTGTACAACTTCTAAAGTCTTCAATTTCTAATGCTATCCCTCAACTCAACGGACTTGCATGACCTGTTCCATGATAACGTTATGTTGAGTTTCTTCCTCTCCTCTGCTTTTAAGTCCGTCGCTTATTGAAAGACTTTTCATTATCCCTATCACTGTCATTGAGGCGCTCAAAGAAGCAGGAAACTATATAATTCGTCGTAGTAGAGACTCTGTATGTATCTACTCCACAAGTGGGTAACTATTTCCCCTGTCGTCCTAGTTTCCTTCCTCCTTTTCTCAAACACACCCCCCTAAAACTAGCCAATTTGGGATCAGAAAGTCTTCAGCCCCCCTCTTCTAGTTTTACGATTTTCTGGCTTTACTTGGCTATTTCGACGAGTTTATATGGGTTTGTAAGGACTTTTTGACTTTGATTTCGATTGTTGTTTGTGGCATTTTTATTAGGAAGACTTGGACAGTATGAGAAGCTTCCTTCTCTAGGGAGTTCAGTCGCTTTCTGGGTACTGCGACCAAAGTTTACCTATTTCAATCAAAGGTGATTGAGTGGATATTCGTTGAGTTTGAATGTGGGGTGAGTTTCGGTTATCCAGTCCTGTCACATTTGTAGCAAACTCATCATACAACGTTGTACAGAACACAGCAATTCGGTGTGTCTTGCGCCAATGAGAGGAGATTTGCCGCCACCCTTTCCAAAGCGCCCTCTAAATCAGGCCAATCCTAGCTGCAGCATGGTCGGTAATTCTTCCAATCTAGTAGTGACCCAAGACTAGGCCGCACGGAATGCTGTGCATGAAGGACAACTGGCTGTTGATTTGTTGATTTTATATTGGGCAGATTGTTGGGCCTTTTGCTTTTGCATACTCCACAAACACAGCCTTATCTGAGTCCATGCCCCGAATAAGTTTTTTCCCTACAACATAACAACGAGGTGTTCATCGACAGTATCGAGCAAGATACAATGGACCCCCTCTCGATCACCGCAGGAGCGGTTGGGATTCTTTCCTTCGGAATCACTGTCTGCCAGGGTCTGGCCGGATACTATGGATCGTGGAAAGATTGTCCGGACGAGATCATTGCCTTATGCCAGTATCTGGAACGAGTCTCAAACACCATGAGGAGTCTTGAAATTTGCGTCGGTAAGCACACTTTCCCGGTGGACTCGGTGGGACAGGTATTACTTTCGATCAAGGCATGCGAGGGTCATCTTGAACGTTTGGAAGAGAAACTGGAAGCATTTGGGGAATTTCAAACGTCTGATGGTCAAAAGTCTTTGAAGTCCTTGGTTTTGCGAGCACAATTTCCCTTCAGGGAGAAGACGTTGAAGCAAATCAAGGACACTGTTACTTGTCTTGAAACGACATTGTCGATCGCGATTGGGACTTTGGGAATGTAAGCTCCTTATCAGCCCAGGTTATTGTCTAGTCTGTACTTTGCTAATTTTAATACTCCAGAGATTCTCTAGGGTTATTGGACCAAAAGGCTGCGGCAATCCTGGCAGAGGTGTCCACCACCACGCAAGACGTGACAGCGATACATCGCGATGTGAAGCTGCTCCAAAAACGACGGAACAAACCTCACAAGCTCTACCAGCTATTCAGAGTCAAACCACCTCAATAATTTCGGACACTCAGATCGTCAAGGAAAGCATGGCAAACATCGACCGAAAACTCCAAAGTCAGGAAGCACTCCTGTTGTTACTAACACTCATTTACGGCCAGCTAGAGGTAGTACCACCAAAATTCATTTCAAACTCGATAGCTAACAGGAGACCATCTAGGAGCAAAAAGCGCGACAATTACAAATTCAATACATCAGCAAACCAGGTTTATTGAAAGAAGCTTGTGAAAACGTCGTGGAATTCGATCACAGTCAAGCACTTGACTCAAGCACGCTTTCCCTTACGCAAAACGACTCAGTATGGAATAAGACATCAAGGTGCACTTGCAAAGATGTGTACAACTCTGGTGGTACATGGCGATTAGCATCAAATTTGGATGTCATAAGAAAGTCGACGAAGAACCATCGCAAGATATGCCCATTATACAATGACTTTACGATAGAGTATACAAACATCATAGGATTGAAGGCCATCTTCGGCGGCTTTTTGTCGAGGGCTGTCGAAATATCAGTGTCCTTGACACGTGGTGCCGGAGGGTTTTCTGTATCGCCAAACTTGACTTTGAAAAGTATGATTCGAGAAAGTTCACCCGCCTTTGACTTATTTCTGGAGAACCACCCTGTTGGATCTGCTGATCATTCAAGTGCTTTTATAGACAAATGTTTGCACGAGCTCAAAGTTATCTACAGGGAAGGAAATGGGTCTCCATATGATGTTGACTGCTATGGACGAACAGTTTTACATGTGAGTGGAGTCAGCTGTACAAATGTATCTGCTTATCGTTATAGATTGCTTTGGAAAATTTGAGTTGGAAGGTTTTCCGCATTGATGACCAACTCTCCAAAGGCCGCAAGAGGCTGCTTCTCGGTATGGCCCTGCTACATGTACCTGTTAATTCATTGTGCTTTCCGAATCCTCGACGAGGGGGAGGGTAAATTTTTCAACTGAGATATTCGTGTCGTCTCGTCTGATTATTCGAATTAGGTCAAGCGTACTCGGCCAAATTACATGGGAAGAACGTATAACGAAAAGAGGCCCTCCTCTGGAGCAACCTTTAGCACCCATTCTCTACGAATTTGGAGGGTTTACTAGCCCAGAGGAATTTCCTTTTAGTTCTTTGATAAACTTTAAGATCATCGGAGGTTTTCCAGAATATGTGGACTGTAAGTTTGATCCCGAAGTCTCATCATTTGATATCTAGTACTTGCTAATGCAGCTCTGTGAAGTTTACGGGGGTAATGCCTTGAGCGAGACAGTTCTGGCAAAGGTACAAGAACCGTTCGAGAGGACTCTGTTGAAGTATCCTGATAGGGTAAACGAGAAAAACAAGCGAGGCCAAACGCCTTTACACTTAGCCGCAGGGTGGCCATTTGCAAGCCACAAACTTCTCAGTGCCGGGGCCGCAGTTTGTTCACAAGACGATGGAGGCAAGTACCCGATTGAGTACGCTACTGCCTTGAACGACCTTGAATCTGTAGAAGCTCTATTAGACGCCGACAGCTGTGTCTTTTTCCCCCCCCGTGAAGAATCTCTGGGTCCTCCAAATAGAGAAGATAAGATGATCTCTCCGAGGCAAAAAAGGTTTGATTTATTTTTGAAGGCATTAGTGGATCGTCGGAGACGTTTGGCAGTCCTAGCGGAGAAAATAATTCCACCACTGGATTTATCAAGGATAATTGAGTCTTCATCTGGGTTGTTAGATGGGAAAGCTTCGGAGGTATATCAATTGATTAAGAGTAGGGGATATCCTATTCCGTTTGCCCTCAAAGTTCCAGCAAATCACAGCACCGTTTTCCACAATTATTTATGGACACCGATAGAAATGGAGAAACTCTACCAAGCTGGATTTCGGGAAATAGATACAATCGATAAGAGTTTTGTAACACCCTTCATGGCAGCTTCTGACAATCTGAACATCAACAAACCAGAAAGACTTCAGTGGTTGCTGTCCAAGGGCGCGGATCCAAGCAAAAGAGTTGGCGGGGATAACATCGGTCAAATTAGCTATTTGGCTGTGGCTGTTGCGTGGCGGGTGCAAGGTAAAACGCGCCGGTTACACGGGCATGTTACAGTGTCCTATTCTGATGCGGAGGACTTTGCTGATGCCGCATTCGACGAATTCGCTCCATATGTCAGGCTCCTATCTCAAAACACACACCAATCGGCTGATCATAATTGCCGAAGGAGATGGAAGAAACCCCAAAAATACACCAAAGCAGTATCACCGCGTGGACACCCATGCGTGCTCGCATACAGGTATGCCGTTGCCTTTTTTGGTGATTGGATATTAAGAACTCTTCATGGACAACAAGAAATCCCAGAAAGCTCCTTTTATCAAATCATTCGAACCTTTCTGTTCGATGAGCTACGACTTACACATACCTGTTGCAAAGTGCCAATGTATCTGGTGGACCGGTTTAAAAGTAGACCCCCAGACGAGGTGACCGAGATTCAAGACGAAGAAAAAGAGCTCATATCCAAATTAGAGGATCTCTGTGCCGAAGCAAAGGAGAGGCGAAAGACTTATCAAGGGACTTTTTGCGATTTCCTCGTGGATTTCATTCACGAAGTTGATGAGAGGGAAGAGAATAAAGTTACTATGGAGGATGTTCGAGAACTGAGGGAAGTAGGAGTCGTACTTGATCCAAATTGTGGTGAACGTTAAGCGAGGTACTTGCGGTTTGTAATTTATTTAATGATGAATTGATTGTAATTCTTCAATAAATAACCTCTCTATCTGCATTTGCCTCTACCTCTCAATTGGCTTATATGGGAAGCAATAGTCTTATTTCTCGAACTTAGTGTCAGTGGCGAGAGTTTCTATGATTATCAGCAGTGTGAGTTCACCAATCTAATCAACTCCCACACTGGTTATCAGTAAATAACTGTATTCCCCTCTAAATTCTAATTCATAGACTGTAAATTTATCCCATTTGTACCCTTTAAACTAACAATAAGAGACTAGAATACACTATAGATAGCATTCCATTTTTCAGAATATTGTTAGCAGGTAAAACCATCGAAACAAGGGTATTCTGGAAACAAAATTTACACTTTCTTATTTGTTTCTCTGTAATATCACTTCATATTAATTAACTTGCTAGTTGGTCTAGAGAAACCAGAGTTTGGAATTTGCCATTCTTCGAGAAATTAAATACTGATCTTCATCACAAATATTTACACTTTTTGGGGTGGGAAGGCTGAGAAAGCAGAAATGAACATCACTATATTGACAGGGGAAAGTGTCTGAACATTTCTTAAAATCTCCACCCCAATATATAGCAAATTATATTTCCCCCAAAGTATTTACACGTGGAATATCCAGCGACTTGTTCAGAAGAGAAAGGAATTGGAGGTTAAGGTTTATAAAATTTAAGTGAGATAAGAGATGTGGTATTTGGTTTCGATATTCATAGCTACAATATAATTGAAAAAGATTCAATCATCCACTTGCTATTAAAAAGGTAGTATAAGATTTTAAGATGAATATTTTAATTGAGCATCCCCAGAGGGGGGTGCTCCTACTATATATTCACAGATCTACATCCTTCATCGCGGATTATACATAGATGCTCAACACTCTACTTTGTCGTTCGTTCACCAGAGGATGCGGGCCGTAGGAAATGCATTCAAGCGAGGAGAATAGGTACTTAATCTATCATTGAGGGCCTTTTCTAATTTGGCCAGAAATATAGTTATCCGTATCATTATCCATATGCTGTCATTCTGAAAATTTTGAAATAGAGAAAGAAATGTACTTTCGTTGCAACAAGTAAAACTTCAAGCATTCTCAGCCACAGTTTCAGTACTCGGAACTGTTGTCGCTCCCAGTGGTTTTCTGCCATAAACCACAGTTCTGCATGAAAACATTAGCAACGTCCTCTGAAGTCTTAGATACCAAATCAAGGGGGGAATCAAGAATAGGAAAAGTACTCACATAGGCAAATAAGCCTTAATACCCAAATCCTTAACATCCTCTTTAACCCTCTGACAAAAGACATTAATCTCCTCTGCCTCCCACCCCAACTTCCCCATAACCTTCAAACTAATACCCTCAATCCCATTTAGGAAATCCGCCTGCCAATACGCCGCCACCTTTTTGAAATAATCGCCTTTCGCCCAAGCATTAGTAGGCCAGTAAAATTGCTTCTCAACTACGTCTTCGAAGCCGATTTCGCGCATCCAGCGGGCGTAATGGGCGGTGTTTGTCCATGGTCGGCCGGAGGCGGCAGCTCCGGCGACGACGAGTTGGTTCCATTTGTAAATTGCAGAATCGACGGGAGGTTCACCGATGTATTGGAAGGGGAAGGTGCCGTCTTGGAGCTCGAGGTAGGAGCCGGGGGTTAGGAAATTGAATGATTGTCGGACTGGGAGGGTGAGTATTTGTAAAGTGAAAACATTGAGTTGAAGGGGAAACATGTGAGCCTATCTGAATAGTCTTGTCCGTTTGCAGATTTCACTGTACCTAGATGAGAAGTGAAGACTTACTGACAAAACTCGGATCCTTGAAACAAGTCAACAAAGCTCGTCCATGAATATAATCGAATCTCTCCGAGAATATCCATTCATCCTCCGCGTCGTCGATTTCGAATCGGAGGTTAGGTGGTACACTTCACAATAATGCATTAACAAACTGGTGGTATCTTTTAGAAAAGAGATGACTTACTATAAAGGTTGAATAGCACTAAGATCAGTTCCTAAAATCCTAGCATTTGGGAATTTCTCAGCTATTTGCATTACATCAGAATTTCGACCTCTTCATGTTGTAAAAGGGTTGAGTGAGAGCTTACCGAATTCTATTGCCCAGATTCCTGTGCCTATATCGCTTGTCAGCACTCAACAAAGGATGAATTGGGGCGGTGTAAGTAAATACCAGTTGCTAAATCAAGACAGTTATCGATCTTATCTGAAATTGGCGCGAGGTGTAATTTCCCCTCCAATGTCACACCAAATAATGCATGTTGGAGATCTATTCCCGTTAGCCCCTCTTCCATCCCATGGATTTCCCGAACCCCTCGAAAAACCTGGAAGGTAAGACAGTACGAACCTAATCTTTCTTGTTCTTGCTATACCCCAAGTACTATTAGCCAACCCCTCACTCGTCTCAATTCCAGAGGAAACTGGTACTCACAGCATCGTTAGGCAACGGATATTCTTTAAAAAAGGAGTTAGTCAACGCTCAACCCCAAAAATGTCGCAGGCCAACTTACTCCCCTCCTTAAACCGATGATACGTTCTCCCATTCTCCTCAACATCGGTATAAATACTACTCCTCAAACTCTGCGTACTCGTTCTATTCCACAATCAGCCATCAACCCTCCTCACCCTAAAAAGAAACTTACATAGCACTCATTCCTCCAATCGCAGAATCCCCATCGCCCTATCACCACAAAAAGGTCAACACTCACATCCAAAATGCAGTATTCAATTCATCCAAAAAGAGAGACGTAAAATCAATCGGCTGGACAAACATTCTCACTCTCATTATCCACACTCGGAATACTCGGCGCACTCCCCTCGCCCCAAGAAACCTCCCCAACCCCGGGCCGTTGCGGTTCAACAACAACTGCCTCCCTCACATCTTGCCTCTCATTCCTATTCGCAGCAGAATTCCCCGCCGTGGTCGCACTCGAACTCATCGTGTCTTCCTTTCGTCGCACAGCAGTTCGTCCTCTAAGTTCCCTATCCTATCGTACGTATCGTGCGTCGAGCAAGGATCTCCAAATCACACAAGACCAAAGAACAAAACAACTACCGGTATATTAAACTGAAAAGTGACGCAAACACAATCTCGGGGAAAGAACTCGCAAGATCCTACAGGTAGAGTATACGTAGCAGTTATCAAAAACTATAAATGAGGTCCGTAACCCTTCATCAATGTGGGTTCAAAATACCATCTCGCAAATCCCACTCCTCCACTTTTGGGGAACTGCTCACCCACGTAGCTTACCATAGCTCACCATCCGGAAACTAGACCCAAATAAGCAACCCATTCATTGAAAAGCAAAGGGAACGGGGTCTAGGAACGGCTTGTCCCGCCCCCCCTCTCTCTCCCTCTTATCGGCTGTTGCAGCGAGTGTGAAGGATCGGGAACCCTGCTGGTTTTGTATACAACCCCTCTTTATGTTCGCATCACAAAAACATATTTCATCTACGCGGCGAAAAACTCAGCGGCGGGGAAAAGGCGAGGGGTTGGTTGGTGGCTTGTTGGTTGCCCTGGTTGGTGGCGGGTCCATTTGTTGGTTATTTAAACCGCGAAAAGGAACGGCGATGAGTTAAAAGTACATGATTTCACAAAAAATGTTGTCAATTCAAAAGAACGACACGAATTGATGGGAATGATATTCTATTGGTCGGAATCAATCGCGAGCTACTGGAACTCGCTATCCTCCATGGGGTGAATGTACAGCTCCAAGTCCAATAATTGGGGGCTTTCCAGTAATCCTTCAACCTATCGCCAAAAAAGCGTAGGTGTGTGCAGACTAGAGCTGGCGAGTGTGAATCTAATTCTGCCGGACCAAATGTTTGTCTTGTGAGAGGAGTGATGCAGGGGGAATGAAGAGAAAAACAATTACAAGAAGGGGAAAATGTGAAGGGAAGAGGCATGCTGGGTGTGTGTTTGGTATTGCGTGCATCCTGATGCTGGAGAAACCGGCCGCTCTATGCAATGCTCGCAATATTCTGAAATGACGTAGGAAAAAAAAAGAGTGTAGCCAGAAGGTGAGGCTCTTGGTCGGAAGGTTGCAGCCGAGAGGAGTGTTTCTGTGTTGGAAGGAAAGCTTGATTCGATTGACCGGTGCGGTCGAGGCCTGCCGATAGATAACCTCAAACTTCTGATATGCGACAACACTCTTGATGGAAACAGAAAAACTTCAAGATACCGGTATTGCACTATTGACAAATTGATGTCGACCGTGATCGGGATGGACGACTTCAACTCGGCGCTTGAGGGGGCCGGTGGGAGAGGGCGGTGGAGGTGGTTGGGTATCTTCAGCATATTCCTCAGGTTGGCTATCGTCATGTTCGTAGTCGTTCTCGTAGTAGTCGCTCTGCGTGCCTTGGCTTTGACTGTGATTCGAATTCGAGTTCATCGGTGCGGATTGAGGAGCATGCTGGTTGGATGTCTGTCGATCTTGAGTCGTAGACGACGTGTTCTTCGCCGAGCCCTTGTTTCCCTTCTTTCCTTTGCGTCCCTTCATCTTTGCCTTTTCCAACAATCTTTTTCTTTCGGCCTCCAGCTTCCTAACCCGCCGATCCTTGATCTCGTATTGCTTGATCAGCGCCTCGGGCGGCGTACCGAAGATACGTTCGTATTCGCAGAATTCGCAGATCCAAACGTCTTCGGCAGATGGAGGATGGTGATAATTCTTGTACTCTTGCTCTTGTCGTCGTTGACGCGCCGCAATTAAGTATTCTTTGCCGGTTCGGCGTCGATTCTTCTTGGCAGGTGCTGGTTGCTGGGCCTGCTGTTTCTGGAGCTGAGCCGCGGCAATGTTTTGCTTGGATCGCTCAATTGCTTGAGCAGTGGTCATGTTCGACATGTTGGGGCTTGTTTGCGTTGCATGCGTGCTCATCCTCGAGTTGTTTGGGGTTTGATGCGGAGTGGGTGGTCCTGGATAGCTTGGTACTTGCGAGTTGCAGGTAAAAGTGAATTGTGTTGATGCGGTGGCAGGTTTCTTGGCAGCCTGTTGTTGGAGCAAGCTGGAGTTTTCCTGACCTCTGGCGGGGGTGACGGAATTCTTGTTTGCGTTTGCACTGGCTATAGCATGAGTGATGATGCCAGGAGTATCCGCTTTATGGGGGTTAGCAAAAGAAAGGGCGGGCAATTTTCGTGATGGCATTTTTGACTGACGTTGTTTTGAGGGGCGACCGTTTTCCCAATTTGGATCAGACAGAGTTTTCAGAGGACTCCTTCCATTTCTGATACGACCGTACCTGCCTCTTCCCGGGCCAGAAAGACCTTGAGAAGCCATAGTCCCGGGACTGTGATAGCTTGCAGGGGCCACGTCCTCGGCGATATCGTCAGCGACTCCCACGCCAGCCAAATCATTTGTTAAATGACCTCCATTTAACGCGGCATCTCCAGGGGTTGGAATCTTTCTCTTTTTCTTGTTGTTTGTATTCTCAAAAGAATCATAACTATCCGCCGAAGAAGCATTTGAAGCCGGGGCTTGGGGGTTTGGCTTCTTCTCAGGTTTCTGAACATAGCGGTATGATCTGCCGGTCGTGGTCTCCGAATGTCTGGAATATATTCGACTCCTATACGCTGCATCATCCTCATCGCTATCAAGCTCGTCTCCGCATTTCCTAGTAATATAGCCACGTTCCATTTCCTCCGCTCTCTCCCTCTCGCTTGGGTGCTGAGATTCTACAACGCCATTTGCTCCAACGTCTTCTCGCGCATTGTAGGGGTGGTAGAACAAGGGAGTTGTGGATTTTGGTGAAGGGGGATATCTAATGGAATCGGCTACATCTGGAGAAAGCCTCTCACGCAGACGTCTCTTGGGCATCGGTCGAATGGGCCGTTCTGGATAAGGGGAGCCAGTATCTGGGGACATGTCTCTTGGTGATTCGGGAGAGTAACCTAGAAGGGTTCCGGATGCAAGAGTCAGCCACTATTCCGAGGGCAAACAGTTCCCAACATATATTTCCACATTACTTCCTGAGTTGGGAGGAAGAATATATTCTTTGATGTGGCGGAGTGGGATTGGGGACCAGCGTACCCATCACAGACATGGACATGGCGGGAATGCCAGTCCACAAGATATAACACGCTTTGCAGGAGGAAGTGCAGTTGATGATGGATCAAGCGACTCGAGGTCTCGATCACAACAAGGAGCAAGATTGAATTTCCCTTTCCCCTATCTTTTCCTGAAATTCGCAAATCAGCCAGTGTCCCCCAGATAGCCCCTTTTAATGTCCGGCAATAATCCCCTATTCCCAAATAATGTAGAGCCAAAAAAGCAGGCAGATGGGCCAGGTGTTGTCAAACGGTGGTGTTGTTCATGGACGTACAGTATTCTCCGATTGCTCAGCACTCCAAAATGACGCCGCACACGCAAGGTAAAGTGGTGGACCGGACAGTGGGCAGAGAGCGACAGGTAGAACCACAGACAGGAAGATGAAGACGTGGTAGAAATGGTATCCAAAGGAAAGGAGGTCCTCAATGGCAGCGAGATTTCGGACGGAGAGCAATTTTGGTGGTGTTGATGGGATGTCAGTAGTGTTCGTAGTGTGCTGGTAGTGGTAATGCCAGCAGTACGTTCGACATTTGGTGTAGGAAATACCCTAGTCGTCCCGTCCCCTAACCAGATCCGCTAGTTCTCCGAGGAGGGTCCGATCATCGGGCCGCCCTCATCTAATCACGTGGGAGCCCTGCTGAGTCACTCTGCTACGGCGGCCGGAGCAGCAGCGTCCACGACCGAGAAAGTGAGTGGGGGAGCTCGAATCGTCCTTCGTGCACCTGGGCAGTTTGCCGTCCTACGAACTTATTTCTCCTCCTTTGCCCATTCCACGCCCACCACCGACCATGACCCCTCGATCCTCCATATACTCTCGTTTGTCGGTCGCGGATCTCAGCTCGTCGCTCTAGGATTCATAATCCTGTTCAACCGTTCAATTCGACCTTCTCTCCCCCTCGTCCTGAAGAGTGGTCGCTATTTGCAAATACGACCGATTGGAGCTCCTCTTAACTTGCCTCCATCCACCACGAGAATTTCACCTCAATTCGGCATCTGCCAACGCGCTTTCGCTCGCAGATCTGCCTCCCATTCCCTCCTAATACTGTACCATTACCTCACGCACAAAATACTGATCTAAGATGGACACTGCTCGGCGCTCCTCCAGGGCCGCTCGTTCGAGCCAACCTCTACAATCGAATCCACATCATTCCTCCGCCTCCTCAAACTCCTCTGGTCGCGCCGACCGAGCTACTCGATCGAATCCAAAGACCGAGTCTCCTCCCAAGTCAACACCCTCGGGCTCGCTGTCGTCAGAACCTCCCGATGATGCCATCGCGACCCCCGCCGAAGACGCTGTTCAGACACGTCGAAAGCGCGGCCGTGGCGATGATAAAGAAAGGGGACACAAACCTTCCGCAACCGCTATAGAAAGCACGAATGGCATTGAAGACAATGCCGATGACGACGAAGCAGTCCGGTGCATTTGTGGCTTCGACGAGTACCCAGGCCCACCACAACTCGCCGAGGAGGATACCAAGCAGGGCATAAAAGATGGAATTGAGGAACCTATAATCTCAGTCGCAGATATTACAGAGGATGGTGCCGGATTCTTCTTGCAATGCGACGTTTGCAAAGTGTGGCAGCATGGATATTGTGTGGGCATCATGAACGAAGACATGAGCCCAGACGAATATTTCTGCGAAGAATGTCGCAAGGACTTGCACAAGATATTTGCTGCCCCAAATGGGTATGCTCCCTTTCAATTGTTCGAGAACCCCAAATAACTTGAGAATCCGATCGCCTTCAGCCCCAATGCGAGCAGGTGGCGCAGATCAGGTCTCACAAGGCTGTCTACTACGGATCCAGCGAGATGGCGACATGCTCACTCCTTTTGCTACAACTTATTCTGAGAATCCGCTAATATGACGGGACGCAGGCAACGTTATTCGCATTACCTTCCCCTATACCAGAGCCTGTCGCGGACAACCTCACGAGCCGCCTCCTTTTCGAAAGATGGCACCCGATCTCCACGGGGCAGTAAAAGCGGGCGCCCCTCTTCGAGCCTCCAAAGCGCAAAACGACGGTCTACAATGAATAGCAGAGATGCCGCATATGATGAAGAGGAACAATTGCGCCGAGCGATAGAGGCCAGTAAAGGCGAGAAGAGCGGGGAAAGCACTGACGGTGGAACTGTCGCAACAACAAGGCGGGAGAAACGAGGCCGCAGCGACAGTGAAGAGTAAGCCCAATCTGGTTTCACTCATGATTTTGAAATGGTCACTTATATGTATATTTACAGGAAGCCAGATGGTTCTAAACGACAAAGAACGTTATCGCCCTCCCCTTCGCCTTCTCGCGAACTGCAGCAGACTCCTCAGGCAGAGTCCGACGATGGTATCAACGGACGCCCAATCGGCGCAAAAAAGATTAGAGGAGCTGCAGCTCGGAATCACAGGGAGAAGGAAATGAGAGAGGAGAGAGAAAAGTCCAGGCAAGAGGCAGCGAACAAGAGGAAGGGGCGTGCAGAACGTCGAAGGATTGAAGGTAAGAGCTACAGATTGCTTTCAAAAGAATACAGACTTATATTTGGGAATTACAGAATCAGAACCTTCGGAAGATATTCCACTGGCAACAGTGCGAGCAAGCGTCACGAAAATAACAGAAAAGGCAACAGACATCCCTCCTCCCCCTCAACCTATAGATCCACCAGTTGTTCTTGAAGCTCCAACCCCTGATACACCCCCGCCGGCTGTACAACCACCAATCTCACATAGAAAAGGTGGCAGGCCGCCGAATTCAAGGAAAGGGAAGCTAGGGAAGAACCAATACACAAAAGATCGCGATTTACAAGAAGGAGATAACAAATCTCCTCAAAGATCACAATCCAGGGACGTACCGAGGGCAGACGAAACACCTCACGCCTCGGGGGGGAATAAACACTCAAATAACGAAGGCGGGAAATCGTCGAAATCGAAGAATGCCAATAGCAAGATCTCGATGGGCGATATGAGGAAACGGGTCTCGGCGATACTGGATTACATCTCGCGAATACAGGTCGAGATGGCCGGGGAATCGATGTCCCCCGGGAGTGCAGAGGCGGCCGAGAAGACGATAAGGGGAATTGCCGATGGGCTGCCTATGATCAGGGTTAATGGGGAGAAGGGCACAGAGGGCGGGGAGGAGAAGAAAGACTTTAAGGATTTGAGTTGTTTGGAGATGATGGACGTTCTTACGAGGCAGCTTGTTAAGTGGCAAAAGGAGTTTACGTGATGGGATGGTTTCGTCTTTGTATAGTGTGCAATTGATTAAAGGAAAGGCAAGGAAAGTGGGCATCGAGGAGGATGAGTTATATTGGCATGAGCTTTGGGATCTGGGACATGAATTGAACAGGGACAGGATTTGGAACTTTGGCGTGGACAATTGGTAAATATACCTTGGTACGAACACAACTCTGCTTTGAAAAAGGGGAGTAACACATGGATAGGTAGGGGAGCTAGGGGGTCTGCTTTCTGTTATTATATTACTGATGGGAAATTTTGGCCAGAATTTGGCGCTTTTGGAATTGGCGCGAATGGGCAGGGCGAAATGTCTGTGATTTATCATACCGCTTATACCCTATTTTTTATTATAATCTTTTTTGAGACATATCACTCATGACTTCGGCTGTTTGTTATTTTTTGAGTTTGAGGTACTATTGGTATGATACTATCTGTATAACTCAACATTATTCCCATTCCAAAGGACGGGATGAAGCCGAAGTAGACAGGTGAAAGTTTGGAAGACTTTGCTTGTTCGTTTCTTTTAAATTATTTGAATTTGAAGACTAAAGAACGGAATTGCCTTTTTACTTGATCATTTTGATATGCATTCACTGATCGCGTCTTATCAAGCAGGAGTTCGCAAAATATAATTTAATGCTTCTATCTTCTCCCTCCTATTGCGCCATTGCCAGTTCAACGAATGAAGTTGGGGGACGCTCAAGGCAATTGATAACCTATTCTATATTATATCTACCTGACTTATAGCTAAGCTCGAATGATTTACATGGAGGAAAATTTTACACTGGAACAATGTAGAGTAACATAAAATAAATAGAGACGTGAAAATTCCTGAGCTCTTTTTCTGAGATTAATTTACTCCCCCAACTATCTCTTTTCTTAACATCTATAGTTTACTTCTCACTCATAACCTCTACAGTAGTACCTACTATCTACTAGCTTTAAACTTATTCTATAGGTTGTAATTCCCTCTATATCTTATTTATAACAAGTTCACCAGTATATCACGTTCTTCAATATCCAACGAGCTGTCTAGATTCTCCTCTTGAGACTTGCTTTTAAGTTATTTTTCCATGTCAAATCAGTACATTGATCAACTTTGGGAAAGCTTGAGGGGACTCGCTTGAAATTCTACATATACTATATACGTCTCTTATTCGCCTCATTCCTCATCATACAATCCTGTTTCATCCCAGGAATAGTAGACACATATTAATCTGGTAACCTAACCTAACCTTTTTGCTGACTGTGCCTAACAAGGCTGGCGTCATCGGAGATAAATATAGCAAATGACTTTGCATCCATCTATATTTGGATAACTTTAATAGATTTTTAGACCTTTCTTATATTAATTTAGAACAATCAAATTGCTCCTGGATTGAGTAAATTCACCGAAAGTAGTTAAGCGACAAACTTCATTAGTAGTATTGGGTTTAGAATAGCAGCGGATTATTCTATGACCCTAAATTGTGAATATTTATTGCGAGATATCCTTTTTGATAATTAACGTTCATGTATGGAGTAATTGAAAATGAATTAGATTTTTGAGTCTAGTAAAAGTAATCTACGTCTTCAAAACGCCATTCTAATGTGTTAGGGGTGGTGTAGGAGTGAAGGTAAACAATTGTTCTTCGTACGTTTCGTTTGATAGAGGTCAAATTGAGCCAAGACTCACTTAAGTGTTGTGATTGACTATTTCATTTTTTTGCAATTTGTTCATGAGGCATAACTAGCATATTCTTTGTTGAAAGCCTGAATAAAGTTAGTACCGCGAAACTTGACACTGATTCGAGGCTCGAGTGTTGAGGGAAAGGAGAACTCACTCTTCCCAAAACCATTCTTCGGATCTCACTCGTTCCCGCTCCAATCTCATACAATTTCGCACTATAAAAAGTTAGTAAAGTTCTCACTCGCTTACTTCTACAAAAAGAAAGGGGACTTACTCCCTCAACAACCTGGAAGCAGGCATCTCCTCCACATATCCCATCCCACCTAGCAACTGTATACAATCCGCCGCACACTCACTCGCTCTCTCAGCCGCATACAAAATGGCCCCGGCACAATCCTGCGTCCGGATCTCGCCCAACTCATCTACCTTCCTGGCAGTTTCATACGTATAAGCTCGCGAAGCTTGAAGCTTCGTATACATATCCGCCAACTTCCCCTGCACCAACTGGTTATGAGCAATTGGAACGCCGAATTGTTTTCTCTGGTGGGTAAAGGGGAGGGCGACATCGAGAGTAGCTTGCATGATTCCCAATGGTCCCGCAGAGAGAACCAGCCGCTCGATGTCGAGACCCTCCATCAGAACTTTGACCCCGCGATTTAACGAACCAAGTATATTTTCCTTAGGAACGAAGACCGAGTCGAAAATCAACTCGCCCGTATTACTCCCCCGCATCCCCATCTTATCCAGCTTCCTCGCACAACTGAAGCCCTTAAACTCCTTCTCCACAAGAAAAGCGGTGATCCCCTTGGACGCAGCATCCGGCTCCGTCTTCGCATAAACAACAATAACATCCGCGTCTGGTCCATTCGTGATCCACATCTTGGTCCCGTTGAGTAGATACCCCCCATCGACCTCTTTCGCAGTGGTCCGCATAGAAACAACATCACTCCCGGCACCACTCTCACTCATCGCCAATGCTCCGACTTTCTCCCCCGCCACCAGACCAGGAAGGAATTTCGCCTTTTGTTCCGAGGAACCATTGAGTTGCAGCTGGTTGATGCATAATTGTGAATGTGCGGCGTAACTCAGACCTATACTTCCAGAAGCGCGGGAGATTTCTTCCATTACTATGCAATGGGCTTGGTAGCCCATTGCTAGACCGCCGTGCTCCTCGTCGACTGTAATTCCCAGGAGACCTGCTGAGCCCAGTTTCGACCACATTTCGTGGGGGAAAGCATTGGATTTATCGGTGAGGGAGGCTAGTTCAGGGGAGATTTCTCTCCGCGTGAATTCTTGGACTCGTTCGCGGAGTTCGAGGAGGTCGGACTGGGTAGGTGGTTCGAACCCTGAGGGGTGTTTGGAGGAGGCATATCGTATGGGTATAGTTGAGAGGGTTTTGGGAATTTGGTGGAGGGAGAAGGTTGGTCGCGTAAGGGCCCGGAGACATTTTATTGAGGCCATATTTGAGGAAGTCTAGGTATTGTGTAGAATGAGATTTCTTACATTTCTTAGAGAGAGAAGGTAAAGGAGGGAGTTTGTCAAAAAAGGAAGGCAGTTTGCGGATGATGATGATCGCCGAGGCCCTTCCCCAGGAAAACAGGGATGACAGCGGGGGGAAAGACCGCTGTTAACCTAAGCCTACCCAAGCCGAGGTTCACTTCATCAAACCCGATTTCCAAACTCCCAATTCTTGCCGGAATCTCTCAATTGTCACTTGCGCTGCAGCGGCAGCACTCTCTCTCGATTTCCAAAATGTCGAACTTCAGAATCCCCAGAGAAGCATTGAAAGCTTCAACCCGAATAGCAAAAACCTACCCCTCAATACCCCACACCAACCTCCCTTTCCGCCCAACTTCACGAAGCATAGCAACCCACAGCACACCCTCCCAAGCAAATGCTATATCCATCCTTCCCACAATCATCGATCCCTCCTCCGAAGAATACAAACAAAATGCCTCCCAAATGTCCGAGGTTATGTCCAAACTCGAGGCTTTAACCAAGAAAATACATCAGGGGGGGTCTACAAAAGCGAGAGAAAAACATATAGCCAGGAATAAGATGCTTCCTAGAGATAGGGTGACGGCATTGATAGATCCTGGAACTTCGTTTCTAGAATTGTCCACGTTGGCGGGTCATGAAGTGTATCCCGAGGCGGAGGTACCGGCGGGGGGCATAATAACGGGTGTGGGTGTTATTGAGGGGGTTACTTGTATGATTGTTGCGAATGATAGTACGGTTAAGGGGGGAACCTATTTTCCCATTACGGTGAAGAAACATTTGAGGGCCCAGGCTATTGCCATGGAGAATAAATTACCGTTTGTTCCCTCTATTTCATTGTTGGGGAGTTGACTAACTGGAATAGATGTGTTTATCTGGTTGATTCTGGAGGCGCCAATCTTCCACATCAAGCGGATGTTTTTCCGGATAGAGAACATTTTGGTAGAATTTTCTTCAACCAAGCTAGGATGAGTTCTCAGGGGATTCCTCAGATCTCTGTTGTTATGGGACCTTGTACCGCTGGCGGTGCCTATGTACCAGCCATGTCAGACGAAAGTATCATCGTCGATGGGCAAGGTCACATTTTCCTCGCCGGTCCACCATTAGTGAAAGCAGCAACAGGTGAAGTAGTAAGCGCAGAAGACCTTGGGGGAGGAAAAATGCACACCTCCGTCTCAGGAGTAACAGATTACCTAGCCGTAGACGACGCCCATGCCCTCGTCCTCGCCCGGCGATCAATCAGTAACCTCAACTGGCCCCAGAAGTCCTTTCCCCCTCCAACAGCTTACTCAGAGCCCCTCCATGACCCAGAAGAACTAATAGGCATCGCCACAACCAACCTCCGAAAGCCCTTACCAATACACGAAATCATCTCCCGAATCGTCGATGGATCCGTCTTCTCAGAATTCAAAAGAGACTACGGTAGTACCCTCGTAACAGGCTTCGCCCACATCTACGGCCACAAAGTAGGAATTATAGCCAATAATGGGATCCTTTTCTCGACCTCCTCTCTCAAAGGTGCGCACTTCATCGAACTCTGCTGCCAGCGCCAAATTCCGCTCATCTTTCTACAAAACATCTCTGGCTTCATGGTTGGCACCGATGCCGAGCGCGAGGGCATTGCGAAGAATGGTGCGAAGCTTGTCACTGCTGTAGCTTGTGCTGATGTACCGAAATTTACGGTTGTAGTTGGGGCGAGTAATGGAGCGGGGAATTATGGGATGTGTGGACGGGCGTATGGGCCACGATTCTTGTGGATGTGGCCGAATGCGAAGATTGGGGTTATGGGGGGTGAACAGTTGAGTGCTGTTATGGAGACGGTGGGGAAGACGGTGGATCCGGAGTTGAAGGAGAGAATTGAGAGGGAGAGTGAGGCTGTCTTTTCGAGTGCTAGGTTGTGGGTATGTGTGATGTTTCTTTTTTCTCCCTTTGGTTTTCCTTTGTTTTTGGCAAAGGGATGGAAGGTGGCTGCTGTCTTCGGGGAAATACTTGCTAATGAGATCTAGGATGATGGCGTTATACCACCTAGTCATACGAGAAGGGTTCTTGGACTGGGATTGCGAGCTGCGCTGGGAGGTAAGAACGAACCTGTTGCTACGAAATTTGGCGTCTTTAGAATGTAGATGGTGTTTGGGTTGGGCCTATCATTAGATGAACATTTCGCGTGACCAATTGTGATGTATTTCAAGTCTTTTTCTCCAATTTTGAGCGCGAGCCAGCGTAAGCAATGATTAGAATACATTAAATGAATGGCCATCAATCTAATCTATTCAACAATTAATTCAACTACTATCGGACTGACATGTCGGAGGTCAGGCCGTAGGTCGGGCTCGAGTCGGAGGGAGCCTTGGAATTCGCTCTAGAAAGCTCACTGAAGAGGTTCTATAAACTAAATATAAGAATAGAAGAGGTTAGAATAGTGAGATTTAGAAGGAAAATGTCTTGGTTTAAAATGCAATCATATAATAAAAGTGTTTTACTCCCTAATTAATTGAAAACAATATTAAAACTCTCTAAATCACTCGTAAACATCTTCGATACCCCCTACTTTATATTACTCTCTTAGAGAGTATTTCCATTGAAACGGAGGTCTTTTATTTGTAAAATCGAGGTATTTTTATTCACTTATTCGCTTCCTCACTTCTTAAAATTCGCTACTTATAACTTCACCTTATATCAACTTCCTTCTTTAACTAATACGCGAATCCGCTTTGTAGATCGCAGATGCCGTAATATTAGCAATAGCTTCATCTTATTACTTATATTGTGCGGCCTCTTGCGATAGTATACGGCAATTCTTTTGACGCCGCTCGTGATCCTGTTGCTTGATCTTTTCCTGCCAGATTTGTACTATAGTAAGAGCGTAAAGTCCTTAGGTCTTATATTGTATACCTTGGATTAACTGAAATTTGGGTGTAGATATAGTAGAATAGTGAATATTAAGTGACAGTTATACCCTCCGATTTAACGGAAATACCCTCTCTTTAAGCGAGGTATGTGATTTGGAGGGTAATTTGAGTCCTTTCTCAATTAATTAGAGTGTAGAACAGTCAATTGCCGTGTGATGTATTAATATGATTTATTATGAGTAAGCTTGATACACGAATCTAATCTAATCAAGACGTCGTTCAATCAAATTCTAATCTAGTCTAATCATGTTAATCAGATTAACAATCGGCATAACGATTAATGTGTGCTCACACTAGAGCCAATACCTCATTAGTACTTCATCGCAAATAGATCCCTTTTGTATAGACTGACAGAATGAAGGATATCCCACCCCTCACTTTTGATCGAAAATAGTGACTGTCGGGCTTACATTTTAAGTCATGTGGAAAGTCAACATCTTTGTAATTGTCACTTCCTTGAAGGTGGGGCGATCCTCGATCTGTTTTCCTCGAGGCGGAGAATGACAAAGCTAGTCGAAGGAGTTAAAAGGCTTGTTTTTCTGCCTCCAAATCCGAACCTTATTTCCCTTTCGTTGCTCTGGGTATCTCCGTTAAAGTTTCACTGTTGCGTGTTTTTGAAGTCTTGTTCTTGCACCCCCAATTTTCTAACTAACTCGAGAGTCTGGCCAGTGGCCACATCGGATAGGCCCCCTACTTGTACTGTATGATCTAGGCGACAACGGAGAAAGAGCTTTGATTCCGAGTTTGACCAATCAAAACGTGGGGATATGCTAATTTTTAAGGTTTAGAATACACATCAATAGTGGGTTTGCGCGTAGAAAACTAGAGGGGTCAAGCCGATGTGACCACACTCTTTACTTCTTCCTAGGCCACGGTTCTTTGGGGCTGCCAAGGGGTCTGGCCATTTTCTCAGGTGTTCATTTCGCCTCGCCTGTAATAGTTACGCTTGGGACGAGGTAGATGATGGAGATAGCTAGTTATTAGGCGAGTGCTAGGTTTTCTTGTGGGACTTCTTCAACATATTTACCTTTCTGTGCCTGACCTAGCTTCTTTGGAGTATGGAGGTAATATTGTTCTAGTTGGTTAGGCCTTTGTCTAACAATCGAAATGAATTTCCACCTGGGCAAACTCTTGGTAGGAGAAGTGGGGGTGAGGGGATAAATCTTCTACCCCTGAAGCAACACAGACTTCCGGACACCTTTTGGAGGAAAGCTGGAGATAAATCGCTTGGCGTTTCTGAGTTTGCTCCTTGTTTTTTACTTGAGATGTGTAGCTTTGTGGTCGGCTGGAAGGGAGGTTTTTTTTTACCCTCGGCTATAACCTTATTTTCTAAGCCACTTTTTGATTTCTTCAAATCATGACTACAAATGTGACTTTAGTAACAAGTTCAAGTAGGCCGGACGTTATTTGTGGGGGTGACTGGGTTGGGGTGGAATGGAATAGGAGTTTCTGGTTGTGAGCTATCACCTATGTTGCTATGTCCTGTGTGCAAGATTGGGTTTGTTTTGTGACAAACAGACATGGTTAGGTTGTAAAAAAAGAGGTACAGTAGGTATCTATCAAGCCATCTGACACACTTGTCCCCTCTGTTGTTGAAGAAGTTTAACGGATTTGAGAAGTAGTTTTCTCGACGCTTTTACAGGCGGAAAATGAAATTTCTTGTCCATAGTATTTTGCATAGTTAGGCTATGAGATGTTTGAAGAGCGCAGATTAATTTTAGACGTCTAAATTCTAACTCATCTATGGATAACAGACCAAAACACCTGTTCTTCTAGGTTCCGCATCAAAGTAAGATTTCTGGTGATTTTTCAGACATATCTCTGGGAAAGAGACTTTACAGTAGACTGTACCTTCCAGGTTATGAGGAAACGTGTACTTGAGAATAGACGGGGTTTACCCAGAAACAGCACCTCAGGCGGTTTTTGGATATATGCATGCACAACTGTGAGGTTGATCCTAACAGCCCACCTTTTGTCTCTAGGCCCATACCCACTGTCGAATGCACGTTTTGTGAGAACCTCTATGGTCTGGAAGGGATAACGTTGAGACAACGGGATTTTTACCCGGAAAGTCCGGCCGGGAGGGAAGTGATTCTCCCTCTAAACCCTAACTTTGATCTTGTTTATGTTCATGTGAGTAATGGTCTTCTTATCTTTTTTTCAAACGAGTCGTTTAGGTTTAAATAGAGGTTTTGGTAATACTTCGGATTCAGCTCAGGGAAACAGACTTTGGCGTAGAATACGACGGAGTATGTTAAGACAACGGGATTCGTACCAGAATGGGTAGCTTTTGGATTTGAGCTTTTTCCTTAAGTTGAAAACGCTCTACTTGGTTTCCGTAAAGAAGACTATATCTCCCCTTGACTGTCTGTAGACGTACAGACATTTTCACAGCAAAACCACCATTGCGCGGTACAAACGCTTAGGAGGGGGGAATAGTAAGTGAGGTTGAGTTATGCGGGAAGACTAAAGAAAACCGAGTAAACCGGAAATTGTCTAGGTCGGATCACTTGCACACCCCCACCTTAACTCCTCCACGTCGTCTTAGAAGTTCAATTGTTTGGAAGGTAAAGATGGCTTGGGAGCCCTTGAAAAAAAGGTGCTTTTAAGAGAAGGCTACTATCCCCATAAGATAAAATGTAGAATTCAAGGGTGATTTTATCGTCGTGCCCCTACATTTTGTTTGGAGGGGGGATAAGACTAGAACAGTAAGTATCAGGCACGTTTTCTGGCATGGCGCAACGGCGTGTATCCCCCGCATTTAGTCTCCGCCTCTGTGTGCACGTTTTCTTGGAATCTCTCTTGTTTGGAGGGGATTCAAGTTTCAGAGCAGAGGAAACAAGAGGGTAGGTTGAGAGTGGATGCTTGTAGGCCAGGAACAATAAGCGATCCCAAATATTTTTGGCCATGGCGCGCCTATCCCCCGCCTTTCCCGTATCTCCACTTCGGCCTGCACGTTCTCTTTGGAGAAACTCTATTTTCTGGATAAGATAGAGGAGATAAGCTGATTCAGAATACGTTTCAGGACCGGGAAAAAAGAGGTTCTGAACAAAAAGGGTTCAGGTGAAAGGCGGACTTTTCCGGGAAGAGCATCCAAAGGGGCGACGTAACTCTAAACCCCTGGTTCCTGGTTCCAGATCTTAGAAGCCCGATTGAGTTCAACTCAGGTTTAATCAAGGGCGATTTCAGAGTACGGAAGTCTGTGCAACCATGGAGTCGGCAAGAAACCCACATTTCGGGTCCACTTACGACTGCTCGATTGCTTTCGGGTCTCTTCTCCTTGCATAGTATTAGAGAGTAAGTTAGAGGTCCTAGAAATAAGAGGCGATAAATAATAGATTTGAATACAGGTGGCGTGACCTTGGAAAAAGGTGAGAGCGGTAACTGATAACAAGGTTCAAGCTACCTGCACAATAAGAGTGCCGGCGTTGTGCCAATTGACTAAAAGGTTATGCGACCCTATGTTTAAAGTTATAGGGGTATTTTAAGCTTTTGGAATGGCGTGCACTGCTCATTCTTGTTAACTGTGATGCACCTTCGCTGTACTTTCCTAAAAGGGACAACCTTCCCATGGGCTGCTAGGGAATGGCTTTCCCACCATCGTTCCCGAACTATTTCTCTTACCTGTTTGTTTTATCTGGTTTCTGTTCTTTTGGTTCTTAAATGTGACAAATAGATTGGAGGGATGGAGATAGGAAGAGCGAGAAAATATGCGAGGGAGAGAGTGAAGAGAATAGATAGCCAAATGTGTGTGACATTCGAGTAGGTAAAACAAGAAGCTGTGTTTAGGGCATATATAAATTCTTGATACTGTAATATTTCACATCTAAATATGAGTTATGCTATACACTCTTTCCACTCGGTTGACTAATTGACTTTGCGACTTCGGTGAACTACTCCTCGACCTACGCCTTCTTTCTAAGGTCAAGCATTTGTCCCCAGAACATCCCTACAGCCCATCTCTTAAGTACAAACCGATCCTCGCCCTCTTTAACCGCAGATTTGACATCATATCTTCGAAAAATCTCCACAACCAGTTTCTGCATCTCCATGACTGCATAGTATCTCCCTACACACTCGCGATCTCCATATCCCCACCACATCCCATATTTCTCCATTCGCTTGATACTTGCTTCTGTTGTATCAGGTCCCTCTCCAATGATCCACCGAGATGGGATAAATTGTTCAGGATTGGCACCGAAAGTTTCTGCGCTGCGATGCATAATGAATGGGGATGCTCCCATGTGAGCACCAGACGGGACATACATTCCGTTCGGCAAGTCGTAACCACCCTCTGATACAATACGAGGAAGGATAGTCTGGGCGGGCGAGTCACGACGTAGCGTTTCCTTGATACAGGCCATGAAAAATGGAAGCTCGAGAGTCTCTTCGTATGTGGCACATGGCTTGGAGAGTTTACCGGCACGGTCTGCGGCTTCTATCTCAGCAACGACTCGGTGGTGATGCTCGGGATTTTGGAGCATGTTATCGATGAATGGAGATATCGCCGCTGCCGCGCCATCAAGAGTGGCTGCTGTAAAGGTGATGATTTCGGCTTTGAGATCGTTTCTTGTGTATTGATAATCGTCTGGGTTGTGGTTGGGTTCCAGACTGGAAGTGTATATTAGCAGTTGAAGTTGACCTGTGAGTATTTTTGCTGGGAGGTACGGACCCATCAAAAAATAGCCTTTCGCCGTCTTTTTTCACAAGTTTGTTTCGGCTATCTATCATTTCATCAAAATGCTAAATGAAGGTCAGGATAGTTGCCATCGAGTCGAGACCAAAGTTGTGCACTTACCGAATACAGGTTGGCCATGTTTTGGAAAGTTCTTGTGTAACACCAGACATGCTTTCTCAAAAATGGCTTTCGGAATAGTGGCATCAACCATGGCATCACGGCAGCCGAAGCTGACAACCCATACACGCCGGTGAGGGATGCGATTAAGCCTTTGATATCTTCGCCTTTCTTCACCCAGCCTAAAGGTCTGCCATACACAAGGTGACTCCAGGTATCGCTCAAAAACCATCTTCGCAAAATTAGTGAGCGGGATCTTTCATTATGTTGGCTGGGTTATTGACATACCTCAGATGCTCAGAAAAGTCGATAGCCGAACCATCTGACGATCTTTCACCCATGCACTCGCAAAGCTCCACAACACGCTCGCTGATTTTCGTTTCGTGATATTGTTTCATGGCAGTCATCGAGCACTAAAAATAAGTTGTCAGTATGCAGGATCAAAAGGATGATCCTCATTTGACACTTACACATGGAGCAACAATCTTCTTCTTTGCCATATGATCCTGATGCTTGAGGGATTGGAACATTGCCTCGGTATGCCCGAACATCCAAGAACCATAGAACTGGGGTTTGTCTGCACTTCTATGGTATACCAAGGGTAGGAGTTTTGGATCACTGAAAGAGAGCAGATTTGGAGATAGCCGAATGACAGGTCCTAAGGATCGTGAGTGTTAGCAGATTTCACATTCGCGGAAGGATTTTCCCCACCGTATTTCTTGTGAAGGTCAAGACCGAAGGTCGGCACAGAAGCTATCATGTAGACTAGATAAAAATCGGTAATGCCACCCCAGAAGGGGCCAGGAAAGTTCCTCAAAGGATGGAAGTATCGATTGTAAAAGCCCTTCGAAACCACAAAGAGCAAAAGTCCTCCAAAAGCATAGCAAAGGAGAGCCACAGGGCTAATCATAGCGAAGTTTGTGACTTGTTGCAGCCACGGGAGAGTCATTTTCGAGAAAGTGGTTAGAATGAATGTGGTAAAGGAAAGTTTACAGTTTAGTGAGAACAGAAGAACCTTTTCTCCCACACAAATGAGCCCCCCCCCCTTGTGCTGAGCCAACTCAAATTGGCCTTGAGAACGTGGTTCCGAGTTCGATCATCTAACTTCACGGCTTAATCCGGGTGCCTATCTATCTGTCTATCTGCATATCTGCATATCTGTATGGAGAAGCTTCGCTCCTATGCCCTCCCCCTTTTGTCGCTTAGCCCGGTGGTTTGGCTCAAGGGTCCTGCCAGCCCTTTCGGACGTTTCCCACCAAGGAAATTAGACGATTTGTTCACATTAACTCGACCCAGTTGTACGAGTAATAGCTATTAGTGGGTCTCGCCAAAACAGGGTTCCAAGGTTTCCAGGTTGTCGTCGTGGGTCCACTATTAACTGGGTATTTCACCTGACGACTTTTGAGACATCTCTCCACAAAATATGCCAGCGCGGGGCACGGCTCTTTGACGCCACTAAGCTGCGGCCGTTTAACGGTCCAGCCAAGTTTTAAGGTTGTTTTCGCGGTGTTACCCTGAACCAACCCAAGTCCGTGGATATCAACATACCAGGTAAATCTCGAATTGAGAACCACCAATCAGCAGCACGTGCAAACCATAAAAAGCAGAGTAGCGTCTTAGTATTGCAAATTTCGTTCCTGATCTGCCATAAGAAATCCTCCGGCTAAATAGTAAGGTCAGCGTCACGTCTTGGTTCAGGAGCTTGCTGCAAGATGAATGGTACACGTTGTAGAACCTCATATCGTCACCTTGGGTTCTACGCCGCGACTGAACAGGGAGAACATCAGAATTCCCCTCAAAAAAGAATCTCGATTAAACAGATCGAAGACGGTAGTCGGTATCCAACGGCGATGCATCTACATGTACAGTACATGCCAAGCTCAATCTTGGGTGGAGGATTGGATCTCGACGTAAATAAAAGACAGCCGAACCCTGTAACAAGGGGCGCCTATCAGGATTTCTTTAGCGAGAATTGAGTGGATAAACCTCAAACCATAAGCAGACTTATGGAGCTGATCCACGACTTCGCCATTTTCCCCTCTTCTGACAAGGGCAAGGCCAGCCCTCTATATCGCTCTTCTCCCACGCCTTCTCTTTCGCTTGCTCGATCATCAACTCAAGCAGAATTTCCCCGAATAGTCTGTCAGTTGGAAATATCTCAGTTTTACAAGATGGCTACAAACCCTGCAACGCAGATGGATCTCACAGAGACCAGAGGCCCGGAACTCCTCATCGTCACTTGGATATTCACATCTCTTACAATTATTATCGTCAGCCTTAAACTCTACACACGAACAAACATTCTTCACGCCCTGGCGATTGACGATTTTTTCATATTTCTCTCAGCTGTAAGTCATTCTGGGAATCATAATGAACTAATTACTGAATGTTAGTATAGGTACTTGTCATCATCTGCACTACAGTCTTTACCTACGATGTAACACTCGGAATGGGCAAGCATGCCGCAGCGCTTATAGTAGAGAAAGGCCTGGGACAAGTCAGTCTGGCGGTCAAAATCAATCTCATCGCAAACCCATTTGGAATTATGGCGTACTCCTTTCCTAATATCTCGGTGGCCATACTCATTGATCGGATTCTTGCGCCAAATAAACTTCGGTCAAATTTGTTGTACCTTTTGGTAATAACACAGGTTCTTTCAGCTGCGGTTTCCTGTGTGATACTCTTCGTTCAATGCCTTCCGTCAGAGTATATCTGGAATCCTGATCCAGCTTTGAACCCGACTTGTATGTCTCCTGGGGTGGTCTCTGGGTATTCTTATTTTGTTGGATGTAGGTCTATATTCTTGCGCTCCTTGAATTTGGGCAAGCTGACAAGCTCGTAGCCTACGCTGCAGCAACCGATATTATCCTTGCGGTAGTTCCTATTTTGGCTTTTTGGAAGCTGAAATTAGACATGAGAACCAAGGTTGGATTATGTCTCATGATGGGATGCACATTATTTGCTGCCATATGTGCCATCATCAAGACATCTAAACTTGGCTCTCTTGAACAACTCGATGACTTCACATACGCGACAGTTGATCTTGTTATTTGGGCGATGTAAGCTTTGCTTTTCCCCTTTCCCACAAGAGGATATCAGACTAACATCATTTTACAGTGTCGAGGCAAATGTCATCATAATTGCAGCATGCATTCCAACACTTCGCCCATTCTTCCACAAAATCTTCAAGGACACGAAAGTAACAGAAGGTCGATCATTCTTTCGAAGTGGTTCCTTCTTTAGACTTGGCGCACGAAGCAAGTACGCCTTTGGATCCAGGAAAAGCAAGAATCAAACGAGCGATAGCAAGACAGAGGACGTATACTCGAAAGATGTTTCTGCAATTGAGCTTGGCCACAAAGCGCGGGATAGCGACTCACAACTTCAGATTCTACGCACAACCGAATTCTCCATGGACTCAAATCGACGAGGAGACAATTGGGTGGCAAAAGACAGGGCAGGGAATATGGTCTAGGAATCATAGGCTTAAGCTGAATCACCTCGCCTTGCTGTATCTAACATTTATTTGATTGTCTTGCAATGTTGTAACTTCTAGAAGAAACTCTCTATAGAACGACGAGTAGTGTATAAAAGGATTCTAGACAAATTAGATAGACTATAGTACACAATACATTGGTCCAACACCCCTGTAACTTACAATAGTGAGAGCATTATTAATTCCGGCTATGTTTCGACTCGTAAGTCGTCGAGGTTGGATACAATTGCGCTCGGCTTCTTCGGACTGGCACAGGCATGTGCAACTGTTGTGGGTCAGTTTTTTTGCCAGGTTATTGATTGATTGCATGTGCGCACTTATTTATGGTTCACTCTGGCGTGCATAACCCTACAGAACGCCAATAACTAGACATCCTGAGGTTCCTCCCTTCATTCATTTACGAGCCTTGACATAAACCCTGAGACGCTCATAACTTGGCTGGGCGGCACATTGCTTGGTTGCTTACCGATATCCCCACTTTCCGCGCCTCATATCTTCGTTCTCTTGGACAACCCTCTCCTCTCAACAATTCTGATTCCCACGTCAAATTGAATTGCAATCAAACAATAAATCATTAGCCAACATGACCGCACTTACGACAGAAGTTTCTGCGATCCTCAAAAGCATCTCAGATGTTGCACACTCTTTAGAAGAAAATAAGCCCGGTGCTCGAGAGTCTCTCATAAGTCTCAGTCATAAACTCATCACAGCTTTGGAATTGCCATCTGAGGCTATCCAACGGATCGGATGGGCCGAGGTAAGTTCTCTCTTTTTTCATTAATTTTCCCATTACACCGCCTCTCTCTAAGTGTATACTCGAAATTTTGATCAAATTATTGACTGACACCTGTTATAAGCCGGCCAGAAATGCACATTGCCGTATAGGTGTCGAACTCGGCATTTTCGAGCACTTGAAGGAAAGTGGGGAGCAAGGCGCAAGTGTAAAGGCTGTTGCAGAAAAAGCAAATGCGGAAGAGCCCCTCATTGGTAAGAAACCTCCGAATATCTTCAAAGAAAAATCATAAGCTAACGGAAAATATTGCAGCAAGAATGTTGAAGCATCTATCAGCAATGCATGTGATCAAAGAGAAAAGTGCGGAAATCTATGTGCCCACTCCATTGAGTAATGCTCTGGTGGAGGCCAAATTCAAAGACGGTATTATCTACACGTAAGTACCCTATACTCCACAAAATTCAGTTCATCGTTCTCCCCAGAAGATTTGGCTTATTGGTTTATAGGTACGATGTGGCTGGTCCCTCATTTGCTGCCCTCCCCGCATACCTCAAGAGCACAAACTACAAGAATCCAACCGAGCTGACCAACGGCCCCTTTCAATTCGCGCACAAAACTTCCCTCCCGTTCTTCGCTTGGCTAGATCAAAACCCTCCTTACCTTTCTGTCTTCAACAACTACATGGCCGCCTACCGAGCCGGTAAACCAAACTGGTGCGATCCAGGTTTCTACCCCATCGAAAACCTCACCACGGGTTTCGACCCAAAAGAAAACCAAGCATTACTAGTTGATGTTGGCGGAGGTCTCGGTCATGATTTGCTAGAACTCCGCGAGAAACATGGTGATAAATTGGTAGGAGAGTTGGTCCTTCAGGATAGAGAGGAGGTTATTACCTCTCTCGCCTCTGCGGATGGCTTCCAAGCTGCGGCACATGATTTCTTCACTCCGCAGCCAATTATCCACGCTCGTGCATATTATCTACACTCGGTCTTGCATGATTGGGGAGACGAGGATTGCATTCGAATTCTTCAAAACCTGAAATCTGCGTTGAAGAAGGGATACTCGAGGATCCTGATCAATGAGATTGTGGTTTCGGAGATTGGGGCGAGTTTAGCGAGCACGAGTATGGATCAGTTGATGTTGGTCTTGGGTGCTATGAAAGAGAGAACTGAGGGACAATGGAGGGAGCTAGTCGAGAAGTCTGGACTTACCATAAAAGCGGTTTGGAAGTATGAGGGTGTTGCGGAGAGCTTGATTGAAGTTGAGCTTTGAGAATTGGGTTGAGGAAGAGAGGGTGGCGACAGAGTTACTGGAGTAGAGAATTACATCACCTTGCTTGTATCAATTGGTGGTGGTAAAAAATCATGAAATGAAGTACCGTAACCAAAGCTTCTTCTCATTGCGGGGTAAATCTAGGGCGACAAAGTTAATGTTGTGATAAGAGGTTCAGTCTGGGTTCTGTTCTATCATCGTTCCTCAAAAATACTCTTAGAGACTAAGCTTGTAGACACTAAATTACCATTTTACTATCTCACTATCTTTCAAGTGACTAAAGTCTTTCACTAGCTCTTCAAATATAACGTGAGATAAGAGAGAATCAAAATAGAAATACAAAGAGCGGAGATCGAGCGAGAGTTACAAGTAGAAATGAAAATACCGGAAGAGAATCTTCCAGGGTCCGTGAAGTTTGTTAACGGGTGTTCGTCTCTTTTAGGCAGGTCTCCAAAATAACTTCCCCACTCCCGCCTCGATCTCCTCGTTACCGGTGATCGTTTGACGGTGAGGCAAGAAACGTAACCAGGCTAACAAGGGTCGCTTGAAGCGCGGGGATAGTGCAACGGTACTCCACATATGATTTTCGGGATGCGAGCCGTTTGTAGATTCAGGATGCCGTGGAGCCACAACGATAAGCGCAACTAGCGGTCCTAGAAATAAAACACACAGCCTCCGTACTTACTCAACCCCCAAAACCACCAGGATCACAAAACTCACCCCCATTTTTTGCCAGAGCAAACTAAGTTTGGCCCCCAAACCCCGTCACATTCCAGATCCTCATTCCCTTCGCGCTTCCACTGCCACTCCCTGCCTCGTCCCAGGGTTGCATTCCCAATACTTCACGGTACAGTTTCCCCTCACCGACAGTAGTTAGCATGCAGCGTCTCAAGGACGGCCACGCCGCAATCGTCTCCTGCACACATCCTAGCAACCATTTTCCCAGTCCCTTGGCTTGGTATTCTTTCAGTACGTAAACATCGGTCAAAAAGGCGATCGTCGATCTATCCGTGACGAGACGGGCTAGCCCTATTTGAACCGGCTGTGCCTTTCCTGGAAAATTGTGAGAATTTGGGATCTTTTGGCTATCAGGATGAGGACTTGCCTACCGGCCATCTCAAAAATAGATTTTGGAAGCTTGTAAAGTCCAAAGCAGAGAGAGTTATCAAGTGTTTCTTTGAGTGACGCTGGGTCGGTTTTCTCTGTCCAGTATACTTCTGGAGTGTGAAATGCCTCGTTTATTGCTGATACTTGGAGGAGGGCGGGGTAGCTTGAGACCATGTATTGGTCTTGGTACCATTCCTTTGATGGGGTTGATGTTGTCATTTTTCCTGGCTCCTTCCAAAATCCTGTACAGTCAGAGGGTTGAGTTCATGTAATGGATGTGTTTGACTGGTAAAGTTGGGGGTACTTTTCTAATGCTATTAACTCACTAGCTTTGATGGGAGGATGACATCATAGTTACAACGTAGTAGGCTTAACTCACGCAAACCTTCTACAAAAGTGACATTATGGATGGAAATACTACATGAACATACTGGGATATCTGATTAGAATTGGGAGTAAAGTACCCGGGGTTTTACTGCAACTACTGTCGAAAAAATACTGCTTTGTTACTGCCTATCGAACGGCAACGGCCTGGGGGCTCAACCGAGAAGGGGTAACAATTCATGGACAGACACCTAGAGATTGATTTGTTATAATTAAAAGGGATCTCACTGTAGAAAAATCAATTCACCTCAAATAGCTTAAGCATCAATCCACTTTTCAACACTTCTGTTGTTCCGACAATTTGCCCCAAAAATCAAATCGTTTAAAATCCCTGAATTTGACTTGAAGTCTTTAGGTGAGGACCAATTGTATTACTACTTCGGACTCTCTAGCTAGTGAATTCAATAACCAAAATAATTTACTCGATAATTTACTTAGTGAGTTTCCTCATCTTAATTAAATGAATTCCTTAGATTTCTAAAAATCTAAAGCATAAGATAGTTGCTTGTTTAACCTAGATATGATTGAGTAACAAGTTCTTACACGACTAACCTAGATTTTAGACTAATTATTTTTATGTCAATTTGTAGTTGTACGTCAACAGAATTGGTTCGCTGGAAGGGTTAAAGCGGCAGACCGACCATACTTCCTTAATGCCGAGGTCAGGTTATCGCAGGTTGAACGCGGCTTTAGAAACCTACTTCCTCCCAAGAATGCTAAACACCAAAAGGAAAGCAGGACTTATTCCTTTTCTCCCATAACATTTGACGACGATGCTCTCCTGAGTTTCAGATAATCCCAATGCTACATACCTCACGCTCACGGGCAATCGCCCGCGCTCTCTCCTCCACCCAAGCATACAAACAATCCCGCCATCTCACCGGCCCCTCCAACCCCTCCACACCAATATCCTCCGTCCTCATTGCAAATCGTGGAGAAATCGCTCTTCGAGTTGGCAGAACAGCCTCTGCCCTCGGTGTACGATGCACAACAATCTATACCGATCCAGATGCCCATTCCCAGCATGCCCTCTCCAGTCCCTTTGCCGTTAATCTCGGTAAACCAAGCGCATATCTCGACGGGGAAAGGATCATAAAGGTTGCAAAGGAACAGGGTTGTCAGGCTTTACACCCGGGATATGGATTCTTGAGTGAGAACTCGGGTTTTGCGAAGAGGTGTGTGGAGGAGGGCCTGGTGTTTATTGGACCGCCTTGGAAGGCTATTGAGGCCATGGGAAATAAATCGAGGAGTAAGGAGATTATGATCGCGGCTGGGGTTCCGTGTATACCGGGATATCATGGCGGAAATCAAGAGCCTAAGTATTTGTTGGAGGAGGCGAGGAAGATTGGGTTTCCAGTTATGGTGAAGGCTGTCAAGGGAGGCGGGGGCAAAGGAATGAGAATTGCGATGGATGAGGGGGAATTCTTAGAGAAATTGGAGAGTGCGAAGAGTGAGGGCAGAAACTCTTTTGGGGATGATGAGATGCTTGTTGAGAAGTATATTGCTACGCCGAGACACATTGAAGTTCAAGTTTTTGCGGATAAATTTGGGAATGCTGTTGCTTTGGGGGAAAGAGACTGCAGTCTTCAGAGGAGACACCAGAAGATATTGGAAGAAGCTCCTGCTCCAAACCTAGCTGAAGATATTAGACAGGAGCTTTGGGAGAAAGCTCGGGCTGCTGCATTGGCTGTCAATTATGAAGGTGCCGGAACCGTTGAATGTAAGACCCCCCAATTTGTCACACCAATATCTAATGAATATTTCAGTTATTTTCGACAACGACACAAATGAGTTCTTTTTCATGGAAATGAACACAAGATTGCAAGTCGAGCACCCAGTGACCGAAGAAATTACCGGTGAAGATTTAGTCTCCTGGCAATTCAAAATCGCAGCCGGAGAACCACTTCCCTTAGATCAAGCAGCCATCTCCCAAAGAATAGCAGAGCGGGGATGGGCCATTGAAGCTCGTATCTACGCAGAAAACCCCAATCAAAACTTCATGCCCGATTCCGGAAAATTGATTCATCTCCGAACTCCCCAGACCACGGAAGGTGTACGTATTGACGCTGGCTTCATTCAAGGTGATACAGTTTCGGCAGCATACGATGGCATGATTGCAAAATTAATCATCAGCGGTCCAACCCGTGAAGTCGCACTTCGGAAAATGCACGCGGCGTTGCAAGAATACGAAGTCGTAGGCCTAAGCACCAACATCGAGTTTCTAAAGCGAATCTGCCAAAGTCCAGGTTTCATGAGAGGAGAAGTAGAAACCGGTTATATCCAGAAGCACAACAAAGAATTATTTACACCAGAACCCATTGAACCAGAGACATATGTTCAAACAGCCCTCGGCCTCCTTATCCAGGAGCAATCTCAGAAATCAAACCAAACTCCAGGACCTCATGGCCAACCTATTGGCTTTGGAGCCACCGCATCTCGTTCTTTCTCCTTGTTACCTCCTTTAAACCCCAATGAAAAGGACCCCACCCTCTCACCCCACCAAATCTCAATCTCCCAAACCGGACCAAACCTCTACAATGTGTCCATCACCCATCCCTCTATATCTACGACATATGACAATCTTATCAGCGAGCGCACATCACCCACTTCGATCACTACCTTCTTCCCTCATACAAGGATATCCAGTACCATTGTTCCTTCCCCTGACAGCAATAATATCACAATCTTTCAACATGGGAAACAGACGCAATTTTTGTTGCAAGACCCTAGTTGGTTCGAGAAGGCGTTGGGGTTGAAGGATGTGAAGAACAGTGTCGTTGCACCTATGCCTTGTAAGGTTTTGAGGAACGAGGTGGCCGAGGGTGACGTTGTCGAGAAGGATCAGGCTTTGGTTGTGTGCGTATTTTATTTCCTTCCGCAAAATGAGTTTGAAAGTCGAGTGGGTAGGAAAATTGAGAATCTTTTACTAACTATTTCTGTGTGATAGGATTGAGAGTATGAAGATGGAGACGGTGATTCGCTCGCCGCAGAAGGGGGTTGTTGCTAAGTTGGTGCATAAGGAAGGGGTATGTTTCTCATTTCTCCTCAATTTTGCATCCCACATTTTGCTTGTCGTTACTAACAGTGTCTAGGATATCTGTAAAGCGGGAACGGTATTGGTTTTGTTTGAAGAGGTGAGTTCAATCAAAATATTTATGGAAATGGAAGCTAATTCAATGTCGGTAGCACGATGAATAAGTGCTATACTTAGCACACTTTGCTTTCCTCTGTGTTTCGGGAGAATTTTTTCTATGAATTATGATACATGGGAGTTTCGGTCTACTTTGCTTTGCTTTACAGGCGTGAAATATTAAGCACAATATTTTGATTTTAAGAATGACACAATTCGTAATCCCGTGCCACTTATTCTGTGGATGCAATGCTTCAGTAACTCGCCAACTCGTCTAAAATATACTTACAAAGAAGAATTTAGCAGCTTTGATTTCCATAACGGCGGGGCACATGTGCAAACAAATGAAAATTAGAAGACATCCCCCGCCACCAAATCATCTCTCATTTAGAAGCCCCACCACGAAAGCTAAGAATACCGGGAAGTGCTGGGTTCAGCCATTGAGGTAGGCAAGCATAGTATTTCCCAGAAGCCCCAGCAGTAAAGAGATTTGATGGATGGCTAGTGGAAACCTGTTTGCTACCATCGTCCTGATATATAAAGAAGGTGTATGCTTCTTGAAACATTTTGGTTTCGAGTGGGTATTGACTTGTACTGGAAAACAAACTTCTTTCCGTGTCACTGTTCATGTTATTATAGGAAGCTGTCGAAGGTTATCGTGAAAACCTCGCTCGTCCCATCCGAGTAACGCAGCAACAATTCTCTACATCCATCGCGCTGTGAGCGACCGGAGTTCCCCAACTCCCGAGGAACAGGCCTTGATGCCAACTTGAAAGCTTGAAGCTGTTTTGAGATTGCGACAACCGACAGAGACAATAGGTGGAATTGTTCGTAAAGGTATATCTGCAGATCCTCTCTCAACTGAGAATAGAGCGGAACATGATGCTGCGAAACGACCTGTTGTATGCCCGCTTGCCGTGTTGAAATTTGCTAAGCATCTGTCCAAAGAGGAGCTGTTATCGAAGACCTTTCAGCCCTATACAGGCTACACCGGAGCAGTTGAAAAGTGTCCCCATTTAACACTTGCTATTTGGGAAAGACGTTGTTATGGTCTGAGTGGTGTGGAAATTCCTGGTTCTCGGTTGCATCGATACAGTTTTTGAAGAACTGTTTTCTGAGACGATTCGCAAGTTTTTATTATTTTGGAGATGTGGTATGTTTTATTCACCATTTTTAGTATTGGTCAATAATTTAGGCATATTAGTCAATATTTGGTTATTAGTCAATAAACCCGGAGTTTACGAAAAAAGCGTGTTATTCACTATTGAATTTAAATAACAACCTTTTCCAGCCGTTTAACCTAGTATAGAAACCCCCTCTACCTCTTTATTAGCTATATTTAATCTAGTTCTCTTTATAGGAGGTGAACTAACTAAATCCTACCCCTTTCTCTTGTTCTAGGAAGTCTCTTCTAATTTAGGAATCACATTAGTCTCCTTATATTTCCTAGTTTTACCTCACTTCTTCTCTTCCTTCTGCCCCTTAGCCTATTATACACTAATAGAGAGGCGGTTGTTATATTATATAGGAGACTTAGTAATTTTATCAGTGTATTAAATGAGTAGAGTAGAGTAGTAATTACTACTCTACTCTACTCAAGGGATTTTAAGTTCTACTCTACTCTACTTAACACTACTCGAGTACTACTTGAGTAGTACGGACCGATTCGGACCGACCTTCGGCAGACCTCGGGAGACCTCAGGCCCCTTATCGGTTCATAGTATAGGGCTCAACGAATTTTTAAAGAAAGAAAATATACTTTTATAATTAGTAGTTAGGAATCCCTTACTTTCTTGTACTATATAGATGCCTTTTAGCCTTATAATGATATATTACTACTATATATAGACTACTCGAGTAGTGCTTAAGTAGTCGTGAGTACCTACTCTACTCTACTTATCTAACTTACTACTTATACTCTACTTTACTCTACTCGAGTAGTACTCGAGTAGTACTCGAGTAGTTGAGTTAGTTGATTAATACACTGGATTTTATTAATATTTAGCTAAAGAAGAAGTAATTTAGATAAAGATAAAGTAAAACATAAGGTAGGAAGGCCTTCTTATATAGGTAGATAAATAATTAAATAATGAATTAAAAAGGCTTCGTTTTAGAAGGAGAGTGTAGGGGATCTAAAGTCTTAGAAAGGGGGGTAGATGAGGGGTAGATGAGAGGTAAATAAGGGGTAGATGAGAGTAAAAAAAGCTATTAGAAGACGTTACGTGTTATCTGTAAAGTCTGTACTTATGGACTAATAACCTAATATTGATCAATATACCCACTTTATTGACCAATACTAAAAATGGTCAATAAAACATACTAGATGTAGTATTGATAAAAGACTCTTTCTATTCTTTTGTGTTTTATAGCGTAGATATTTTAGGTGGTAGTGAGGAAGATGGTATACACTCTAAGGTCTAATTGTTAAATCCCTCCTCCTTATCCTTAATTCTTCTAACTTTCTTCCTAGTTATAATTAATAGATGATAAAGATATAGAAAAAGAAGTATCGCGTTCTTAAAAAGTTTGAAGTTCGCTAGGGCGTCTGCACCTCGCTGGAAGCGGAATGGAACGCGAGAAAAAAGTACTAGAAAATTCTCTTAAGAAAGTATAGTAATAAAAAGAATCTAGCCCTCTTTTAGTTCTACTTTCTTTATTCTTATCGAAAAGTCAAGGGCTATATAGGGGTGGGCTGAGAGAAAAGCTAGAGCTGCCCAATTCTTTAGATTTTGGAGTACTAATTACTTTGTTACTTGAAGGAGCATCGTTAAGTATAGATGATTTCGAAAATTGGCAATATTCCGACAACAATTTGCAATGATTTCACAAAAGGCTACACCTACCTACTGGCGGTTCCAAAGAAAGTGTATTAGAGAATAGGTTGAGGATTAAAACGGAGACACCAATTGACCTAACAAACGTACATAACCTTGGCCGCGAACGAAAAAGTGCCCAGTAAACTTTCATGTGACCTAAACAGAGTCTTGAGACATGTATGAAAGACGAAAATTAACAACTCAGACTACCCCATCAACTGAATATAGACGAGAAGTCACACTTCCACTTCAGGATTTGGAGTTGTCCGTAACTTTGACGTCCTTGCTGCCTCCTGGGAGGTCAAAATCCAGATCCGGTAGATACATCAAGTCAGTTCTCATGGTGTACTTGATGCCTCTTCTAACGTCATCACCCGAGTGTAATAGGCCCCGTTGTCGAAAGATGAGAACTCGCCCTACTTTTGGATCGGCATCATAACGTTTATCCATCATGTAGTTGGGACTGAAAAACGATGTCGCACCCCCCTCCAATAAGGCATCTGGGGAATCTTCTTCTTCGTCTAAATTAATAGGATGGCCGAGCGCTTGCGCTGAGTCGTTGAGGTACACATGGACAGTGAAATAGGACCGGGAAGAGTCGACTGGGTCATTGTAACAGCCATCGAAATGCTCTGGTGAAGTTAGCCCTCTGCCATTAAACTCTCTTTTGCCTGACAAACCTCTGAAAAATTGACCCCGCCCATATTTCAAAAACCGCATCCTTTGATTTGGTCCTTTGAGTACATATCGGGTCTCTGCGGCCCGGGGATCTTGCAGATCAACTTTCGGGTCCAATTTTATAAGACCAAGTTCCGAACCAAGCATCGTTGTGAATTTCTTCTTCATCTCAGGGCTTTGCATTACTCTCTTCCAAATTCGATCAATGACCTCTTGATTGTCCCAGATAATACGGTCCGAGTTTCGATAATCGACAGCCAGGTATTCCTTGTCTATGCCACCATTCACCATTGCCCGCTGCCAGCCGTTGTTCCCAATGCTTTCTTCCCCTAGGTGACCTCCAGCCGACTGCTCGGCCATATGGATGAGCTGCTTGCATTCTTGTTCGTTCAGGACGTTGTCTATAATAACCGCATATAGACCCTCGTTCTCCGGGATATTAGCCCATAGCTTAGGCAATCTCTCAATTTTTTCTCCATTTTTGTTGCGCTCTTTGTCCCACCTCGCCTTCATCACATCTTTCTCTCCAAATTCGATTTCCTTAACATCGAGGGTTTTGGCTGGGTCTGGAAGGGGTGCGAGGAAGTCGGATGGAATTTCGACTGGCAGAGAAGTATACTCCACGGTGACCTTTTTCCTATCCTGTCGTGAAAGACTATTGGATATCTCGGCCTGACGCCTGATCTTCTCAAGGATAGCTGCAGACATCTTGACGATGGGGGGGTCCTGTGACTCCAGTATGTCCTATGCAAAATTGATGAACATAGTGTTCTTGAAAGAAATAATAAATGGGAAAGCAACCAGTTTAACGGGGAAAGAGATAGTTGGAGTAAGTTGACCCCGTTTTGATAGGAACAGTCGTTGCCTACGTTATGACTTTCATGCATCACGGACAGGGTATTTTATGTCATCATGTACTCCGCAACGAGGAGTCACTTACGGAAAGATGCGGCCTATTGGTCTACTTAAATCAGGCAGAAGAGAAAAGTTGAAACGACCTGAGCCGTTTCTATTAACGAGGCTTGCCAGTTACGTTGTGGTTGGGGCTTGGAGCATGTGGAGAATAGAGGCAGAACAAGAAACTCAAAGGGATAGAAAATCGTACGGTACAGTACTTAACATTCCCTTTTACTTTAGATGATTGAGATGAATATAAATTTTGAAATAATCAACTTCAATTGTCTAACGGAGTTAGAACTAAGGAGGCTTTTACCAATCTTTATTTACTGCCACTTTTCCTCGTCCTCGGCCGCCGTAGCAAACACATGACATGTTCTTTTATTACAAGCTACCTATGGGGTTGCAAAATGAGAAGTTTCATGTTCAAAAACCAAGAAAGATATAAACCAAGAGATCAGAGACTGATTTATCACTCTCATCAAGCTTTGATCGATAGACTATTCGCACGTGACATGGTAGGCACGTGACCAGTTCAAAGTTGTCTGAACCTAAACCTCCACTCCCTACAACCAACTTGACATCTTCATTTTGTAATGACGAGGTAAGACGGACAATTGGTTCCAATTGATTCTTTATCAAAATCCCCGCCGGTTAGATTTTAGGAATCATGATTACCTATTAAGTCCACTCGGCAAATGGAATTGCCCCGCGACCGCTTTCAGCAAGAGGGGCAACCGAGGAGTCAATGTTTCCGGAAATCATTCCTGATACCAATGAGAAGACTTGGATTTTGCCGTAGTATCACCATGATACTTAGAAACACAGTTACAGCACGGAATAGTTCACAAGAAATCCACCGTGTGAATGGCGGGTCGCTACTCCCATTACAAATGGAATCTTTTCGTATTTCTCAGCAGGGTTGATGCAGATGCAGGTGTGTTTCGGGGGTGTATTGACCCGCCTTTTTGATAGGTGAGATGTGAATGTCTCTTGCCTGAATATGAGATTGAAGGTGGAAATGGGCGGTCAAGAATCCAGAAAGAGGAGGAAGGCTGAAGAGGTAAAGTTATAAAGTGACCCTACTATCTTGAGATTCCCATTCTATAAGTTCATCCCACTCATCTTCAACAAATTCCAATCTCAAATTCAACATCAACTCCATTCCAAACAAACAAACACTTCCATCCCAAGAACAAAAACCATCAACATCATGTCTCTCTCCCTCTACGACGTCACCGTCCCCCTGTTCATCAAGGACCTCAAAATCCTCCAAAAGCTCCTCACAAAAGCCGTCGAACATGCCTCCGCCACCTCCTCGGAGCAAACTATCCTCGACACCCGTCTAATCGCAGACATGGAAGGCCTCCCCTACCAAATCCAACGAGTCTCCGACAGCGCCAAAGGCCTCGCCGTCCGCATGGGCGGTGTCCCACCCCAAGCATGGGCCGACAACGAGAAGACCTTCCCGGAACTCCAAGAAAGAGTCGCAAAGACGATTGCGATTCTGGAGAGCGTGGATCCCAAGAGCTTTGATGGGAAGGATGATCTGGAGATTGAGGTTGGATCGACGAAGACGAAGGGGAAGCCATATGTTTTGAACTTTGTGATTCCCAACTTTTATTTCCATCATGTTATGACTTATGCTCTGTTGAGAAAGGAGGGGGTCCCTATTGGGAAGAAGAACTACTTGGGATTGGTTTGAATGGATTTTTGAGATGCGTGGCAGCTTAGAATGCGGGGTCATTAAAATGGAACAGACAAAAATTGAAATTTCCACTGTTCTGCAAAACTTGAGAGAATGAATTAAGTAACAAAGAGATCAAACTATTTCCACTTGCTTAAGAGTCCAATGATTGTCATGTGAATAATGAACGGGAAGGTCAAGTTGCTCCCAGGTCATTATTTTCAACATTTTGACCTGATTAGCTCACAGGTAGGACTTCTAGGTGAAACTTCACCCTATTTACAGTAGCAAGAGGTCAAAATTAACGTGAACGACGTTGAAGTTAGACTGAAGTTAGATTGAGCCTCATAATAAGACGTGCTAGATGCAGGAATGTAATAATCCGGGGAGCTTGGGGAACGTAAACATCTGGGCATTTGGGTTGACGGCACGAGCCGGGGTATCCGGAGGGTGTACCTTGCATTGCGGCACAAATTCTATTTGATAGAAGCCTTGAGATCTGGAGCTTGCTACTTAGATAGCTATTGAACTTGATTTGATTCAATCTCAATAAGGTGGTTTGTAATCCAAAATATGATCAATGAGTGTCTGCTTCATGACAACTGATAGGGTGCTCATCAGCTCTGGGATGAATTTGGGGCAGAAGAATCGAAGCCCAACTCATTCATTATGCCGTGGAATAGAGACAAACCATACATACATTGTTCAATGTTCATTTGTATATTCCTACAACAGCATTCTGTATTTCTACATATCCCAAAAAACGCCCGCAATGCTATCCCCAACACCCTCATATGAATCATACACCTATATACCACCTCTCTTCTTCCATTCTCCCACATACTGTCTTTCTACCATCACAGACCCTGCTCCTTCCTATACCTCTCATTCTCCACCTCCCTCCAATCCCTCTCCTCCGGTTCATACCCATCCGTCTTCTTCGCCGTATCCGAAAACGCCGCCTTGCCCGCATACAACTGGCCACCCGATCTCGCGCCTTCCGTCTCTCTGCTCACAGCAATCGGTTGGTTCCCTCTAAATCGCTTGCGCATATCCACCATGCCGCGTTTGCATTCGCCCAGGCCTTTCTTGAGTTGTTGACATTGGGTGGGCATAGTTTCGAGGAGAGGAGGACGGAGACAGTCGGAGGGTTTGTTGCGTTGGATCATTATGCAGTCGGAGGATTGGAGGCATTGCGCGAGAGCTTCGCCTAGAAGGGGTGGGTGTTAGTGGTTGGTTGCGAATTGAGGCGCTGGAAGTATTCATGGGGAGGGGAGGGAAGGGGAAACTAACGAATGTCTTTGCAGGAGCTCGGCATTCTGTTGGTTTTGGAACTAGAGTCCCTCTCTGGTCCCGAATTGTTCGAATATAAGCTTCTCAAGGCCCCGATGAGAAGAACTGCTGTCCCCCAATGTGTATCTTTTTCTTTGCCGTTTGATAGGACGAATTGATAACTCTTATTTTGTTGACAAGTATTGGGTGGTATGACTCTCGTATTTCGTCGCTGGCAGTGATATTTAGTATTAATTATCGGCAGAATAACAAGACTACCTACTCGAATGAAGCTTTGATATCAGATGATTTTGGCGGGCTCACGATGAAGCTCCTCGCATCATAGTTATTCCGCTCCGAATACCCGCCTCCCGATTTCATCTCCGATTTGGTTGGCCGCCTCGTCCTCCATTGTTCCTTCCCCCTTACCAGTTCACATGCAATTATTTTTGCTTTTCGAGGAGAGACAAAAGCCAAAGAGAGGAAACGCCATCCGCTCCAGTTCGAGTAGACTTGTACGACTGAATTGTGGAAGCTGGAGGATCGGAATCTTTCAGTTGCGATTCCAAACTAGCTTATCGGGCAATGCGCTAGGAGCTGTCATCTAGGTACTCGAGTACACCCAATTGGACTCGCAAGCTCACTGTCACTTACATGTGACATCACCGTCATTAACTCACCAAGTAAGTGAAGTATTTACCCTTATCGAAACACCATGAAGAAATATATTCTATTCATAAAGCAACGAGCTAACCTTCATCCAGAGATTTTATCTTCATCTAATCACCGAGAAGCCACTATTCCAATCTCCGGTCGACTTCTTTTGTAAAGCAACACAACCCACAGCTCTGTACATATTTGCACCGCTTGCCACCAACCCTCTATTTGACTTTTATCTCAAAAGCGGCGATTTATGATTATGAACCTTGCAGCTGCTGAATGATAGACGACCAAAAAGAATTTATCCGAATCGGCGGAGCGCTTGTAAGATAATTGTACTGACACGGAAGCTTTCGCGATGGCGCCTATTCCTTTTCTTGGTCGCCTGAATCTGTAAGTCTGATAAACCTCTTTCGAACCTCTCGGGCCTGGAATGAAAATTAACATCACCAGGGCTGAGTATGCAGCACTCGTCGGATCATTTTTCTTAGTCGGTTTGGAGGCATTGGTCAGAGTTCTGACGCTTGCTTTACGTGAGTTCACTACGACTTTTTGCATCCCGCGTGCCCAAGCTGATTATGAACAGCAACATCCATAATAAATCTCTGCTACAGAGCATCTCGGAGATTGTTCAACAGATTCACGTCACCTGCAGCCCAAAAGTCCGCACATAAAAAAGAAGGTAAATTGTCCCCGCGTCTTGACGTATATCGTGACCTAAAATATTGTAGATGTCTCAAGCACCATCCGGAACGCATCGGACTTTGTCGATATTTGCGCCTTCTATGGCTACTATGCCGAAGAGCATGTTGTTCAAACAGGAGATGGATACCTCCTTGGAGTTCATCGCCTAGCATGGCGTCGAGGCGAAGAAAAGGAGAGAATTAACCAAGGTCCGAACAGTATCAGAAAGAATGTCGTTTACCTCCACCATGGTCTTCTCATGAACAGCGAGGTATGGGTATGTCTCACAGATGAGGAGAGATGCTTGCCATTCAAGTTGGTAGAAAAGGGGTACGACGTTTGGGTAAGTCTGAATAGTCAGCCAGTGTGAGGGCTTGCTAACAGATACAGCTTGGCAACAATCGCGGAAATAAATATTCCAAAAAGTCAATCCATCATTCGCCAAATGATATTCCCTTTTGGGACTTCTCAATGGATGAATTTGCCTTCCATGATATTCCAGATAGCATTCAATACATTTTGGAAGCCACCTCGGCACCATCATTATCTTATATCGGGTTCTCACAAGGAACAGCTCAAGCTTTCGCCACGCTAGCAGTTCATCCAAAACTCAACGACCAAGTCAATGTATTTATCGCTTTGGCACCTGCCATGTCACCAGCGGGTCTCTCCAACGGAATTGTGGACGCTCTGGTCAAGGCATCACCACAAGTTCTATTTCTCCTTTTCGGTCGCCGCTCAATTCTCAGCTCAGCCAACATGTGGCAAGCCATTCTTTACCCACCTATTTTCATCAGAGCAATTGACATGGGACTCTCTTTCCTCTTTGGCTGGCATGCTCGCAACATTTCTACAAGTCAAAAACTAGCTGCTTACCCTCATCTATACTCCTTCACTAGCACCAAAAGTGTGGTTCATTGGTTCCAAATTATCCGTACCAAATCATTTCAAATGTACGACGATGATGTCCAACCTGTGGTCTCACTTGGCAGCACAAGCAAATACACCAAAGTGGCTAAATTTCCAACTCGAAACATCAAAACTCCCATCGTCCTTGTTTATGGAGGAAGCGACTCTTTGGTGGACATCGACATCATGATGAAAGAGCTCCCAGACCATACCATTGCCACCGAAATACCACATTATGAGCATCTTGATTTCCTCTGGGCTCGGGAGGTGAACACTCTCGTGTTTCCCCATGTCTTTGATGCACTGGAAAGTTTCGTGGACGCGGAACACACGCAGGAAGAATACGACCATTATCGCTCCGCCAGGCACGCAAGCTTACACGCCGGAGCCAACAGACCAGCGATAACCTACATGAGTGAAGACGACACAAGCCAGGCAGAAGCACCTAGTTACGCGGAAGTTGCTAATACAAAGAGCCCGCGCTACTCATCGATCCCTATCCTCAGCGATGGAGCCAGGAAACGGGTTCGTCCTCAAAAGGAATACGATGACTCGAGTGAGAGTTCTGCTAGTTCCCCTATCACACCTAAGCGACAGCATTTCAATGGTGGTGGAGCGAGTATTGAGAATGGGAGTCCGTCAACAACGAATTTGACGAATAAATTGAAGCAAGCCCGGAGCGGGAGTATTGGTAGTCAGATTAGTTTTGAAGCCAGGGGCGTAAAGGGAATCACTATTGGAGCGAGTAAGGCGATTAGTGGTGTTGTTAAGGGTGAGGGTTTGGGAGGGATTGTGAAGAGTGGATCGTCGACACCGGGGAGTGGTGATGATGGGGTGAAGAAGAAGGGTGGGAAGTGAAAATTATGTATGACAAGTGTGGGGTAATAGTGGAGGAGAGAGGGAGATGAGGCAATTATTAGAAGTATGTGTATATATATACCTTCACTAACACACGAAGAGGTATCTTTTTTTTACCCATCACTTATAAGGATTCGAACATTGAGTGAGTTATGTCATACTTGAGGAGTGGAAGCTAGGGGAGAGTTGCGGAACGAGAGAGTATCTGATCTGAGAAAACAAAGACTTCGACTTGTAGTGTAATACTTACATGCGCAAAGTCTCCCAAGGTTTTATAAGGAAAATGGAGAACCCGACCGAAAGATAGACGGTGTCTCATAGTGGTTCTCGAACTTCTGTTCAGTCACTAGGAGTTAAGTAGACTGAAGGAATCAATGATTAGATTCCTAGTTTACTCCAAAGGGTCCGGTGTCGTTGCTGCAATAGTTTTGTGCGGGGTTTGGAAACGACAGTGAGTGAGGACTAGGAAGCAGAGGGGGGTAAGGTCATATGACTTAGAGAAGGGAAGCCGGTGGGGGTTTGGGGTTGTGTGTATGTATATAAGAGACTTGGTAACTTTCCATTGACAAGGCATGCATCAAATCCTTCTATAAGCTCCACAAGAGCTGCGTCTTACTTCTATTTACTTTATACACGAAACGGACTTAGCGCTAACGTACCACCTAATCACTCAATTTCAAACGTCAAAAACTAAAAACTTTTAGGGCGTGTTTAGCTCGCTTTTTTGTTTCCGAATCTACCACCAAAAAGTAAATAGATATCTATTCAATTTAATTGCGAATTGAATAGAGCTATTAATTCCAAAAGTCGTTTAGCTTAATTGCCTCCATTTAGTGAATAGAAGAACAAATAGATCCTTAGCACTTCTATTCCGAATCTACTATAGTAAATCCTATCTATTTGGAATAGGTCCTTAAGGTCGTTTTCAGAATAGAAGCCTCTATTCGATTTAATATATACCCTCTACAACACTACTACTAATATGCCTCCCTTACCCCTTAATACAGTATGCTTAATTGTAGTAAGACGTGTAATTTTAAATCGAAGAGAAGCTCTATTTATAGACACGATAGCGGCGGTATCGGCAACGTTATACTTTAAGAGGCACTTCGTAAAGCGCCCTTAGTACACTTTAAAGCTTCGCAGAGCGGAATAGGTAGAGGAGATATTCAAGGAGTATCTAAAACGATCGTTCGATAATATAGGTATCTTGTAGAAGGGATTCTAGTATCTAAAAGTATTATTAGTATAGAAATCTAACCTTTAAGTAACATAGTATATAGGTATAGTAGAACAGCTTACTATCTTCCTATATACTATAATCACTAACCTCTCTATAAGGAAGCTAGTAGAGAGGTTCTAGAGGAGTACTAAGATAATAGATCTAATATATCACAAAGTAATACGCTACCTCTTAAAGCTAAGCTTTTATAAGTAATTCGTTCGTAATCCTACTACTTCTACACTAGTATCTAGAAAGATTAACTATAAAGGGAGTATATTCTAGCTCTACTTTTAAGATTACGTAGGCGCTATTAATAGTACTTATATACTAGTTTCTCCTTCTAACTAAATCCGCGAAGTGTTTAGGAATTAGAAGAGCTTTCTCTTATAAAATATACTTATATCTTATATACTAGAGATATACTTTACTTCTATACTATCTAGATAGAAGGGATCGACTTACGATAGCGTACTTTAGATAGAAGCTAGAAGAGTATTAGTAACTATTATACCTCTAGGAAAGTACCTACTTAGAGATACTATCTTTCTAAGCTATAACGCCTATATAGTACTATACTATAATATTTAGTACTATCTTTAAGAGTAGAAGAAGAGTAGAAAGGCACCTTAAACAAAGGAGGAACTATATAACCTTCGGTACTCTAAGCTATATAATTATATAGAGCGAATTATTAGTAACTTTAAGAACAGATTTAAGATCCTTTAGCTCCCTTAACAATTTAGTATAAAAGCTTAAGTAGTAGTTATTCCTACTCTTATATATCTATATAACATCTTTTATAACTATTAAGAATTCAACGTTAATAATAAGAAGATAGATAGTTATAAGGATAAAGAAGAGGAGGAGACTAAGTAATAAATATACTATATAATAGCTATAGAGAGGAATAGAGCGAATAATACAAGGGATGTAATTATATAAGAGATGTAGAATAATTACTCTTAAAGGAGAAGGTAGGAAATAGATTAATAACTATCTTATAGTATACTATCTAATTATAACTAATTCCTTACCTTTTATATATAATTCTAATAGTAACCCTATTAATCTTTACTCTAATTAATAAAGAAGTTATTAATTAATTCTCTACTAGTAAGAGAGAGAGTTAATTACTCCTAGTACTATTTAATATATAAGTCCTTAAGTTTACTCTCTACTAATACTATATAACCGTTAATAGTATTAGCATCTCTAAGAGCTTGAAGAAGGTATAACTTTCTCTTATTTGTTAAATAACTTTCCTTAAGAATATATAAGCAAGCCTGCTCTACTAAGGTTGAAGTCGTCTCCTCTTTTACAACATTACTAATACTCTCGATTACTATAGGAGGCAATTGAGCTGTAAAGGCACTTGTAAGAGAAGATATACTATCTGCTATGTTCTCTATTACACCTACACTCGACGCCTTCTCTCTTCTCTTTCTCGTTGAACATTAGACCTCCTACGATTCGATTCGTAGTAGCGCTTTTAGCCTCGAGTTTCCTCCTCTACTTCATCCTCACTTATATCTTATAGCCGTTGACTTTGAGATCGGTTCTGAATTTATAGGCTAGGATCGATTAGCTTACTTGTAAAGGGATCGTCTTCATCACGGTCTCGATCTTAGAAGTCGTCTTCGGCATTGTCGTCCTCTTGTAACTTTTGCGTAACCTCATCGTTAAGTATGTCTATACTACTAGTAAAGGCAAAGGCTCTAGAGGTAAGTTAATTACCTATATAACAAAGACAGGCGTTAAACCAAGGGAAAGGGATATAGCGCTACTTTGCTTTCTCGGTATGTTACTAACACAAGGTTAGCTTCGTCCCTATGAAAAGATAAGAGAATAGAGATATACTTAATTAATTTCCTTCTATTTATCTTTAGGCAAGATTACTAACTGTTTCTCTACATCCCAGCTAGCTCCTGGCAATTTATGTAGGAACTTAACTACCTTATAGTCCTTCTTAAGGCAGATCTACTTCGACTTAGTCGTCTTCTTGTTCTTGAGGGCATCGTTGAATCTTACGCCAACGTTACGCTAAAGTTACACATGTATATTGCCTTCAGAGGTAATTCCAGCGTCCTTCTCTTGTTACATATATGCTAATAGATCATAGATATCCTAGGTAGTCTATTAAGTTGCTTGCGCTCTTAGTTTAAGGCTTATACTTAGTAGCATCTTTACGGTGGTAGTATTTTACTAGAGATAATATAGCACAGCATCTGAAGACATTATAAGGATTCTAATACAATTTTTATTCACTATACAAATTTAACCTGCGAGCTAAACGGGGTAAGAACGCCTCTCTTGAATCGAATAGAATTGAGGCTTGTGAATAGAAAGGCCTGAGCTTTCTCTATTCAGGCCGAATAGAGGATCGAATCGAATCAACAAAAAAGCGAGCCAAACACGCCCTTAGATTTTCATAACTTAAGAGGCTCTACGCGTCCTTACTAGTAGAGGGACTCCTCTAGATAGAGTCTCACGGTGGACAAAAAAAAGTGGTAGGAAATTGATGCTCGTACCTGCCTTACTAGTTCGTTGTTTTAAGTGTGTAGGAGATTTATTGTTTGTTGCTCTGTTTATTTTGGTTTAGAGTTTTAGTTATCTTGATTATCTGGAGTAATTGTCTTATATAACCAACCTAGATAGATGGGATAATAGCTAGGTAGAGGGAGGAGAAGAAGTTAAAAAAGATAGGTATTTAGAAAGGAGCTACAGAGTAGGGAAATATAACGTCTAACTTAGAGCTTAGACCCAGCAATTGGATTGTGTGGGACTTCGGTATGGTGGTGAAGAGCATCCATAGCGTGTTCGTGCAAGTGTGACTATATCACGATGGACTTACGAGACTACCATCTTGGGAGGGTTTGGAATAACAAGGAGGCAAAAGCGGTTATTGGTGGCCATGGTTATGAGAAGTTGTGAATGGAAGATATGTGATGATCGTGGAAGGAATTTTGGGTGGGTTTGGGAGTATCTTTGCTCATCAGAATCTAACCATTATTCTTATTCAGCTACTTAGACATGAACCTGAATAACTGAAAAAGTGGGTAAGTTTTACTAACATGCTAGCACGGTAGCTAAGTAATGTGCGAGTGAGAGGCACAGAGTTTTCACCACCCCACTCGCTTAGCCGAGCCACTAAGGATCAGAGAGGTAAGATACAGGAGCAGCATGTATTAAATCAAAGACTTATAAACAGTCTCTATCTATCAATAAAGGACCCTGGTTACAATTGACAAAATCATCGAGTGGCTACGGCTTTCGAATGCCGACCTCACGTTATTGGAATCACCAAGCTTTCACCCTTTGACGCCGTCGTTAATGAGCGGAGATGTCCGCACTTACTATTATTAACAACAGCAGTCGTACAACTTCTAGATAAAACTCCCATCTTTCCATCTTTTTATCTTTCCATCTTCCCATCTTCATTATTATAAAACAACTCCCCTAAGAAATCGTGTATAATCAGTCTGCCTTAGCGAGTTTGAATGCAAAATGACAACATCACCACCACCAAGCTACACAACTCACTCACATGATCCGCCCAGATACAAATATCATGGCACCACTCCTACCTACTCAAGAAAACAAACCATCGGACATTGTACTCTAGAATACCTGAACAACTGCCCAAGATGCCCCGCCAAACGTATTCATGTCCTGCTAAAGTGCCGGTATGAAGGAGTAGGGAAACACTGCGTTGCCAAATCGACACCTCTCAAAATGAAGAGATGTTTCAAATGTCATGGGCCCTTTGAAATAGTCAATGCTATGGTGTGGATGAATGAGAAGTTGGAGGATCCTCAGAAGTTAGCGAAGACACCTGAAAGTTCATCGTAAGTTCTCATGGGTTTCGATGGCAAAGATAAAAGTGGCAACTAAGCCAAAAGCTTATAAAGATAAATAATATATATAAAAATATACTAAATACCAAAACCTCCTATAACTAAAATAATTTGGTTTAGCAGGTATAGATTGATACAAAGAGCTTTTAAATTTTATACTGATACGATGCCCCAGTCTTCAAAATTCTATAAAAGTAATTTAAGTATGTCAAATTATCTGACTTATTTATCTTAAGGGAATTTTGCTTAGGTAGACTAAAAATTATATCTAATGATCTTCGTCTTAAGAAATTTAGAAACTTAAATTGATCAACTTTACTACTTTAGATAAAAGAAACAATCAAATTAAATAAGTTAATATACTCAAGTATTTCATGAAATGTTGAATATTCAGTACTTTTATGTATTAAAGAACTTCATTTAATAAATTAAATTACTCTCAAAACTTCAAACAACTTATATATTAGTAATATAATTAGTAAATACGACAATTAGTAAATGAAATAAACCAGATCGCTATGTTAACGCCGAGAACAGCAAGATTAGCCAGTTGTAGTGTGTCGACCATGGTGATATGTTGTGTCGCACAAAATCACAATGCTAACACCATCAATAAAGAAGTGATCAACGTCTTATTCACTCAGTCTTGTTCTTCCTCTTTGAAGGAAAAACTAGTATCTATCTGCCCAAGAACATTGCTCTTTTCGTTACCAAAGAGCAAAAAAATCCCCCCTACTCGCGTTCCCTTCCCTTTTCCGTCATCTGGAAATTCTGGTTTTCCTTGGGGTGAATCATTTCTCGCTGTGGTGGCCATGAGTGAATGGTTGGGTTCTGGGTCGGCTGACAGGGTTTGGGTCTCCTCCTAGATCTTGTCCACCTTCTTAGTCCTGACTTATTCACTCTAGTATGCGTAACTCCGCGAAAAACAGGTTGTCCTGGTGACGGGCATAGTTCTGGGGCCTCCAGACTGTAAACCAGTTTATACAAACCAAAAAGGTGAACGGAGTCCAATAGAACAGCCAGAGAAGTAAAAGGAGTCCTTCCAGAGTGCATCTGACGACGAAGGAACATATAGTCAAAATTACGGCAGTCCCAAAAAGAGAATGTGTTATTGTCGCAGACCATTCAGTGAGAATAGTTTTCGATCGACATTTGCGAGAAAATATATAGCCGACGGCAGGGAAAGTGAGTGACCAGCAGAAAAAACAGAATGAGACCACTGCAAAGGCCCAGCGTCCAGCGGCCAGAATGTTGAGAGGGTGTTTTTTGGTGATCGGATCGATATTGTCCAAGTAGAAGCCCAAGGAATGCTTGCCAGGAGTCTCGTCTAGCACTAGTGCGATGACGCTAGCAGACATGAATAGAACTACCATTTGCATAACGGTAAGTGTGCGTAATTGTTTAGGAAAGGTCGTCGGATTTGAGTTGGCAAGAAAGACGTTCATGACAATAATCGCGAGGACTCCAAGTAGAGCGACAACTGCTCAAAAGTTAGCGGTTTAATGTGAAGTAACAGTAAAGAAAACTTACAAGTAGTCATTGTAACGAGAAAAAAGGCTTTAGCAACGATATCCATCTTGTATTGCAAGGTGTTGGATGGGTGACTTGAGAATAGTTGCACACTGGGCAATTTTGGCTATCATGTGACTCCACCAACGTGTCTGTGGACAGATGTGATTTGTTTGCAGTTTTGAGGTAGTGTTCGTTGTGTTGACTGATTAATGTGAGTTTGTTCTAGTAAAGATCTTTTATCTATACACTTGTAGCTCGCTTACTATAAAGCACAGACTCCCGATCACGTGCTTGATGACCAAATAGAGACTGTTATGTTAGTGAATTTCAGCACTTGATTGCAAACTTAAATTTCAAATTGTATTCAAACACCTTGAACAATAATATTATACTATAATTCAAAGAGTTGGGAGATCAAATTTTTCAAGCCCAACCTCTTTCGGGGCACGCTTGCCATTCCAAAGTGTAATGTGGGATATTGTTGGTGCTATTGTTGGTTCACGAGGAACCCGGAGACGTTTTTTTGGAAAAGGGGTTTAATGGCATAGACGTGATCTGTCCCACAACCCTGTAGCTGTTGTTTTAATTGAAAAGCTGCTGACTTCCTTTTAAGTAACTTTAAGGAAAGTATATAAAGTGACAGGTACCTAGAAAATTAATTGAGGGGCAAATATTATACCTATCTTAAATGAATGTAATAAAAGAAATTATAGGGTAAAGTTTACAAGTTCCGTACAATTCTATACTACCTATATTGTATACATAATGAGTAATACCCTAAGCCTGTCATTAGTAGCTAAAAAGCAACTCGACGAAGCGATTAGAATAGAAACTATTTAGATAAGTAAAAACAAAAGCTATAGAGTAATAAAGCTAATAGAGAACACTATATAGGCTTATATAGCATTCTAAATGTACTAAAAGTCGGAAACGACTAAATATTAAATCGTAAATCGTAAACTATAAATTAATACTTTTTTTAAAGTAAAAAAAACAGTTTTTTTTAAATCTAGATCTACTTTTTCTCTATATATAAAGCTCTATATTAAGTCTCTAGGATATATATTTTAGCCTTAATACTTATTCGCTTCTAGAGAATAATAATAGTAGAATCACGTGTATATTATATATTTAGCTAGATTTTAATAGACAGTCTACTACCTAGGTAGTCTATTCTTATATCACTCTAAAAAGAGAGAGTAAGAGAGAAAGAGAGAAAGAGAGAAAGAGAGAAAGAGAGAAAGAGAGAAAGAGTAGAAGAAGTAAAATAAAAAATGAGTGGAAGAAGAATATTTGTTTTCTTTTCTAATATTAGAGCTAACTTTCCTCTGAAATGTTTACTTTCTTACTTCCCCTCTCTTCTTACCTCCTTTAATATTCTACTTATTGTATTCTTATACTTAAACTCATTTAGAAGAGAGTAATAACTAATAAGGACGTTAGAGGAGTAAAAACATTATAATACAAACCCTCTCTCCTAAAGAGGAAAAAGAAGAGAGGAAGAGAGAAGGAAGGAAGAGAGAAGGAAGGAAGAGAGAAGGAGAAAGAGTAATAGCATAGGAATAGTTTTAAAATCTAAAAAGTTTTACGATTTGCGATTTAGTCGTTTCCGTGCATTTGGGATGCCGTAGCTAGAAGATGCGCAAAGCTCTAGTTTACCTTTTTCTGAAAGTTAGGTACACCAGGGGGTCTCGCGGTAGACAAGATAAAAGGCGGTATATGCCTGGCTGTGCTCCTTGTCTTTCAGGACCACTACAAACATCTAATTTCTTGGCGCAGAAAGATTTTTCTTCTACACTATCAACTAGTGTTCTTATTACGAAACAGAGTCTCCAGAGTTACTATTTACTCCCACTTATCTTGTCTACAGCGAGGTTGTGTCAGACTTCACTGGCCAGGACTTGAAAACACACCCAAAATACAGCTTTGTCTCTGTCGCTCCTCCTTAATAACTACCGTGATCATGTTTTAATATTCGACAACTTATACTATTAAGTTTAGTACTATAATTTTTAGTAGTAAACTACATTCGTAGGCCTCGGCTAAAACTAAGTCACGAGTAAATTACAAGTAAGCGAGTAAGCTTCGAGCTTCCAGTATGCTTCCAACTCACAATGAGCAACTATGACTCATACCAACTCATACCTACTCACCCCACTAACGCACCACCCCTACCACCCCACCACACCCCACGCCCAAAAAACAAAGAAACACACCAATCACAACCCTCCTCCCTCTAATCATCCATGCCCGTGGTGCCCCAAGATCTCACTTCGACTCACAGGTCTCCAAGCAGTGCAACAGTAAGTAATACTTACGAACTATGACGAGCCTCCCCATCATCCAAAATTCTCCCTACCCTCGTAGTTTTCGTAAGAAGGGGGGAGAATCGGAAATATCAGGTTAATGAGAGGGAAAAGAGTCACTATGAGTTTCAACCATGAAGAATAGTACTAGATGAGTGAGGATGATGGTGAAAATCCTAGCTGGTCGTGATAGTATATAGTAATGAAAAGTTAAATAATAAAGGAAATAAAGAAATAAATCAACTTCAAAAACATCAGAATCAGTGAAGGTATCCCAGACGAATAAGAAGAAAAGTGTAAGTCCCATTTCTTCTCTCTCCCTCTCTAATTCAGCATTCCAAGCCCACAAAAGATGATGACAAGAAACCATTTTGCCGAAATGAAAATATTCAAATATCACAATGATAAAACCAAAAAAAACCGACATCGTCTGAGAAATCCAAAAAGAAAATCAATATTCAATTTAAATCTCCCCTCAAACCCCCCTAAACAACCGAAAAATCTATGAAAAAAGCTAACACGCACACACAAATTGCCCCCGACCCATCACTTATCCCTCAACAACCCCCTCAAAATCTCCACCTCGCCCTCCAACCGCGCAACCCTCATCTTCAAGGCCTCCTTCTCCTCCTCACTCTCCTTGAGTTTCGTCTCGAGACCGGCCATCTGATCAACCCGTTTCTGTCGGTATCGTCGCGCAGCTTGGGTATTCTTGCTGCGCTTTTCGATTTTGTTGCTTGGAGTTGAGGTGGATTTTGATTTAGAAGCAGCGGTACCTTGATGGACAGGGGGAGATAGTGATTGAGAGGGAGAAGTAGAGGTTGATGGACGATGCTGATGAGAGAGTGGTGTGTTATCCAGAGAATCCAGAGAAGGATTGGTATTGGTATTTGTAGTAGCGGTAGTCATTGGTTCATTGTTAGAAAGGAAGGCTGTGGAATATATATCAGTCCCTACCCAAGTACAATACAGCCATCACGAATGAGTCATGGCTCACAAGGATAAAAGAGGAAACTTACCAAGAGAGGGCGAATCATTCATACGTAGACCCTCATGTTCGAAATGTCCGATACCGAGATCGAAATTTCCCATCTCGAAGTGCGGAAATGTAGAATCAACATCCACAGATGTGGAAGAAGATCCAAGTGATAAATCCCCCCCTCCTCCTCCTCCTCCCACATCACCTGTGACGGCAGATACGACGACAGGGAAAGAAGTCGAATCCGCCCCGCCAAGAAAAGAAGTCGTCGTCGAATCATCACCAGGCAACGAAGGAAAACTCCCAACGCCACCATCACTCACACTCACACCCTCCCCCCCAAAACCCCAATTCACATCCCCCAAACTCCCCAAAAAACC